>ONZP01000235.1:0-155074 GCA_900312805.1 Fusarium torulosum
ATAGATTATTATAATCTAGGAATAATTATAATCTAGGATTATTATAATCTAAGAATATTATAATCCTTACCGGATTACTTAAGTATATAAAATATATTTATTAGTACTTTTATAGACTTTAGCTTACTAGCTATTAATATAACTTCTTTACCTTAATATACCTAACCCGCTCTATTAACTATTAAGAGATATAATATCTTTGCTATGCTTAGATCTTATCTTATAATCCTACTAATATAAACCTAGAATGGTCTAGTTTATCCCTTGGGAAATCCAACCATTATAGTGGTCGAGGCCAAGACCCGGTAGGTGCTCCACTTATACTCCACTTATATTGGGGCGAATCGAGTTTATCTACCATATGCCTATTTAATATATTAATAATACATTATTAGTATATTATATATTAATTAAAAAAAAAAACTATATAGCGTTAGGATAGAGTTAATATAGGGCTTAGATAGGGTTAGAATAGGGTTAGGGCTAGAGTTTGGTATAGGATAAGGTTTATAGGGTATATATAATGTATTAAAATAGGACTTGATCGGGTATATGCTCCAGTATAAGTCAGATTGTCCAATTAGAAGCTTTAGAAGCATGTGGCAGATGAACTCAACCTGCCCCACTATAAGTGGAGTATAAGTGGAGCACCTGCTGGGTCTTGGCCTCGACCATCTGTTAGGTTGTGTACACTCACGGTCCTGTCGCTTAGATTAGATAGAAGTGCTTATCGAAGCGCGCTTCCCAGGTGATTATTTAGCTTTCGACTAGTTATACCTTGCTTGCGGTTGGGAATACGGCAAGCTGGTTGGTTCGTTTACTTTGGAACAAGGGGTTATAAGAAGAATCCCTTGTCCTGGTTGTCACACCATGCTACCATTCTGTATTTAAGGCACATTTATTACTTGGCGTTATAATAGTATATATACATAAAATTAAGCTTGAAAAATAGGATTACATCATAGTCAAGGGCTTAACTAAGCTAACAAGCCTATAAATACCATAATAAGCCTCCTTCCTTTTGCTAGTCTTTCTTAACTAGCTAAACAACCTAACTTCTTATTAGTATTTTTTTATACCATCCTACCAAACCAAAGCAAAAAGAAGAAGGGCCTCTATTATATGGCTGTGCTCTCACCCAGTTTTCCACGAGTATCTCAAGACTACTACCATACTCCTGTTACGCTACACATTATCCAGGTCGGACCATTGTTGTAATTCAACATGACAGTCTTGGGACAAAAACAAGGAGAGTACGATGCAATCAATACGTCACCTGCAAAAGGAGAAAGTATGGAGATGAAAGCTGCCTCTGACATAAGAGACGAGGCGTTGTTAAATAACGCTCAAGCGCAATGGGAGCGGGAAGAACAGCAAGGCTTCAAAAAAAGATTCGAGCTCGCATCATCAGGAATTAGTTTCTTGAGTATAGGATTATGGATTGAATCTCTTGGGTCGAGGAGTTCCGGACCATATGATGGGTGTTGTAGCTGCTTCTGTTAAGCAAGGGATATTGTCGGAATAAGGGAGGAGAGCGAATACAGAGTGTTGTTCGACGGAGGTGGGGACTGTGAGATGGACTCGATGGAAGCGTTAACAACTAAAGAAAGGGCGGAGGCCTCTTGACCCCCACCGCCTTCTGTCCCTTCCCCTCTTTACCATATCGAATACCAAAATGTTATGCCAAGAGTGCAAGGCCGTGTTCAAACGGCCCATATCCCTGGAAAAGGAGTCGAGCCAACTAGAGTTCCTGGTTGCCACCTTTCAATACGATATTTCTCTCGTTGACCTTGAAGCGAAAGCCAAGCGCTGCTATAGCTGCCGAGGCGTTGTCCGACAGATTGTGAAGGATGGTAGCCCTGAGCTGCAAGGAGACTTGGCTCTGCATTTTGAAAAGGTCAAAGATAAAGGTCTGTGAAATGTTGTCCCATCTTGTTGTTGGCGAACCAACCAAGGGTCTTTAGAAACACCTGATCTGATGAGTGCAAGTACTGGCTTAACAGAGAGGTTGAGCTTTCTAAAAGACTGTCTGGATAAATGCCGCGCTGAACATCAGTCTTGTCCTTCTACGAGCTCCGGTGCTGCTTGTGTTCCCACCTGGCTCATCCAAGTTGAACAAGACAGCTTGAGACTTGTGGACTCTTCTAAAATAGCCGTCTCTGGGCCATTTGTCTCTCTCAGTCACTGTTGAGGAGGTGCCAAGATTTTAAAGCTTACCACCAAGAATATCGATGTCCTGAAAGGTGACATTTCTTTTCTCCAGCTGCCAAAGACGTTTCAAGACGCAATCCAAGTAGTGAGAACCCTTGGAATTAGGTACACTTGGGTCGATTCATTATGTATTATACAAAAATCGGATCAGGATTGGCACAAAGAACCAAGCACCATGCTTAAAGTGTATAAGCATGCCTTGTTCAACATCACAGCAACTGCCTCGACCAACAGCTGCGAGGGTTTATTCCAGGAGAAAGATCCCCACCTTGTGCAGTCAGAGGCAGTTGACATTGACACCGAGGCCATCTAAGGCCGATTTCAGCTTGTAGCTTCACAGCGCTTGGAGACAAGTTAATCGCTATCTCGGGCGTAGCCAACTACGTACGAGATGAGCTCAAGATGGAATACTGTGTTGGTCTATGGAGGCCCAAGATGGAGATGTAACTTGCGTAGGTCGTGCAGAGTCTGCAAGTCGACCGACCACCTCGTAACGATCTTGCTCCAACATGGTCCTGGGCATCGCTTAATGGAGCGGTACATCTACAGCAAGTCAACATTTACGAAGGATATGATGTTAGTTCGCTATGTTCCATCACAGAAGTCAGCCTTTGTCAACAGACTGATGATAATCGTAGTGATAAGGTCGTTGGGTATCTTCGCATGCGCTGCTTTCTCAACCCCATCACAGTCGAACATGATGCAAAGTCCTACCGATTACGGGGGAAGGGAATGGAGGACCAAGGCAGAGCCGTTAATATTGATTCGCTTGCCGTTGCCGGAGTGGAGCGACTCTTTTTCGTACCTTTGTTTGATGTCCAGTCGCCAATGTCATTTGAACACAGGTGGGAGGTCAGTTCAGAGATTAGAGAGATTATTGTTCAAGGTGTCATTGGAGGACCGGGAGTGTTTACACAGTGCTGGCATGCTCTCATCAGTGGTACTGTTCGTAACGACACGAGAAGGTTTGAAGAGTCGTACGATGCACTCAAGTCAGCGAAGGGAAAGGCTGAGCTACCTTGTGAGGAGTATGATATAAATTCTGGTTATCTCATCAAGCTGATATGATTTAGAGAAGGTGACAGTATATGATATGAGGCTGAAGGGATACCATGTGTAGCGCTAACTCATCTCAATAAATCGAAAAGGAGAGCTCTTTCTCTCGGCTAGATGGTCGTGTTCTAGGGTTTACATAGTTCACTCTGGCCGTAGAGTTACCCTCTTGTGAACCAGAGAATCTATACACAGCCGTCGCAGAACCATCAGCCGGGATTGAGACAGGGATAGACTACTCTTTAAAAATGACACCAGGCCCCGATATACGAGAAGCAACATTGGTAAAATCCACATCGTCAAAGTTGGTCCTGTTAACAAAGACGCGGCCATCGCTGACTTGAACATAGAGATAACTATCAGCGATGTTGGGGCAGTTTGTGAAGGGTCTTGCCACGCGTTTCGGCGGGATGATGCCTGCGCGGAATGCAGCCCCCTGTGCGACGAGGCTTGTCCCATTTACATGGGGCGCGAGGTAGTTACGCAGAAACGTGTTGTTGCATCCCCCGGAGAAGTTTGGGAACCCATCCAGGACTTCATTGCCTTCTACTCCGAGCTTGCCCCAGTTATTAATGACGGTGTTCCCTAGTTCTGTTAGCACCTTTTCAGATGCACATGCATCATATGCTGACATCCAGTGTGCTGTTCGGGAATCCAATCGTTGGGCGCGTAATATTTCCCAAAGGTGAAGCCGAGGTTGTTGAACCAGGTAATATTTCTTGAGGCTTCGTCTGTTCCGAGTATCAGCAAGCATTAGAACGATGTATACGATACGAGTTTGTACCAGGATACGGTGCCTGCCAGCCTGCGTCCTAGATGAAGTTGGAAGACCCTTTTGTTTCTGGTGACCGCGATAGTGTGTATATACCACTAATGTCAGAGTGTGATTGACAAAAACGGTGAATAAGATTTCTCTCGATCAAGTTATTCTTTATTATGGTGGGCTTGTTATGGATAGGCTGGTATTTGTAAAGGCCTTGGTTAAGATAGTCCACACCAGACTCTCACCTTTATCATCACCTACCCAGCCTAGTACTCGTTAGAAGTCTTACTCGTAAGGGGGAGCACAGCCCGTACCATAGCCATAACAAATGCCGCTATATGGTTGATTGTAAATTTCGTTGTGTGTAATGGAAGAAAATTGCGTATATGTAAAACGAATAGGGATGGTAGATGACCAGAGAGCCGAATTGTTATTGAAGATATTATTTGACGCGTGAATGTGTGACATAAGCATTTCCGGCTGTGATGGGGGGTGATGTGCGTCGGCTTGTATACCTCCCACGGTGATGCTATTGCCCGTCACCTGCTTGAAGTAGTTGTCAGAGATGTGGATGTTATTTGCGCCAAGTCCGATACTCGTAAAGTGAGCGTTATTGCCCTTTCCAACACCAATACCTCCAGCGCC
This sequence comes from Fusarium torulosum, assembly GCA_900312805.1. Lineage (NCBI taxonomy): Eukaryota > Fungi > Ascomycota > Sordariomycetes > Hypocreales > Nectriaceae > Fusarium > Fusarium torulosum. Next base: position 4,673 of record ONZP01000235.1, read on the forward strand.
AAGCTCGCGGAAAGTACAAGACTCCATACTAATGTTGTATGCCGCACTGATTTGTATTGCGCTGGGCATCTGCCACTAGTAAGTCCTCGAAGCCTCGAACTCGGGCCATAGACTGTCGTTCCCCATCTGACCACCGGTTTACTGGTCTATGTACCCGTAGGTATCCGCCTTTGGCCAAGTGCTGTGCTTAAAAGTAATTCCCTCAAAATGCAAGTCGTGAATCGGCTTCTCATAGGTCTCCCCAACGACCACGAGAACTTCTTGAATTCCAAGATAGGCAAAGGCAGTGGTCGTATCCTCGCCTTCCAGTGGCTTATAATAGAGAATCGACTCGTTTCTGTCGAGGTAAAATTAACCACCATTAGTTAGGAAGGCCTTAACGTTTTAGATCTGGATGCCTCCATCCCAAAACGGCTTCGCGATCTGGTCGTAGCCAATGATTTGGTTTGCCCGTATCTGACTCTTCATTTAGGCACACGATCTCCGACTGCTTCAATGAGCGTGATCTGGTCAGTGAAGGAGTTAATGGCACGAAGTTCGCCGTTCTCAATACCAGGAGTCTCCATAATCCAGTCATAATCCGGGCTGCTCCAGGTCATCCTGACGTCAATAGAATTAAATTCTTCCCGATTTTGAATCTGCCGCCTGGCATACTGAGCAGCAAACCCGTTTACGACAAGATTACGGGACTTGGTTCCCTCGGGGGCCGAAGCCGACCATATCCCATCCTCGCCTTCAACCCAATTTCTGATCTCGAGATCTCCAGAGATAATGGTTTCCGAGTCAGCCCATATAATTATGATACCATTAATACCAGAGTCTTCTACAGTAAATGTAATAGGCCCATCAATCACCCAAGTACCTGGGCCAATATGAACAGTAATGTCGTCTTCCGTGGACGGAATGAGTTCTCGGACAAGCTTTTATGCTTTTTTAATGTTCTTCACAGGCTCCTTAGCTAACCCAAGTTTACTATCCACTCCATCTATATCAACATAGACATTACCTGCCCCTGATAGGTGGACAGTGGAGAGGTAAAGTACGTACAAAAAGACGTTCATGATTCCGAGTTGTGTGGAAATAATCGAGATATAATGAAAAGCTGGATTGACACAGACAACCCCTCATTTTTTTAATCCGAGTTTATTGACAGTTAACATCCTTACGAAGTACACTTATAAGTGAGCGTCTCAAATAATAAGGTGAACATGTTGGCAAAAATGCGTTACCACTTAATAATCCTAATATATTCCACCAATACCTAGCTCTATGCAAAGCCCGATTTTCATTTTAATTAGCCGTCTGATATTTAGATAGATATATACCTGATGTTATAGGACGGCTAAGTCCATGGTCTCATGGCGGGGATAGATAAAAAACCTGCTGCCCGAGAGTAGCCATAAGGAGCTTCCCCACCTTCTCAATTTAGAGTATGCCAGTGACTAATACATAGACAACAGCCCAAGATAGTCTCGGTGTGCAAGAAGCTCTAGAAAGCGGTTTTAGGAGAGTACTATTATAAGATCTTCAAGGACAGCAATATCGCAAAAGACGAGTATGTGACACGGAACCCCAGGGTGAAATCTGACTGTAGTCTATTGCAGATGGATACTATTATTGGGTCTGTTATCAATCACCAAGCGGGGGAGAGCAGTCGAGTGAAATGCTGGGCTGGCACTTGGATGTGCCGATCATACTTATACTTCTATGAGGAAAATAACACTTCAGGGTGTATTTCTAACAGTACAACCCCGCAGCTATAAAACCACCAGTTCAGACAATAACCAAACTCTTGGATTACTAATAAGTTTGCCTTAGGCTGGGCAAGGACAATTACTGGTAGATAACCGGAGGTTGGATAGCTAGGTCTGAGGAAAGGGAACACTAGGACAAATGAGGCCAGATCGAGATCTAGAGGGGTATAGATTACCTTATAGTAAGCGCAAGAAGCGAATATAAATATATTCACAAAGCGGAAATTAGATATTGCCCATTATTATTGTGTTATACTTGCTTCCTCAAGAGGAAAAGGATTTATTCGAGAATGTCTCGTACACTCAAGATAAAACCATATTAATTAAACTTCAGGTTCATATCTTAGCGGTCAAGGCAGCCACATTCATCTGCACGCATTCACAAATGTGTGGAAAGATATTACTGCCTGTGGTATCTTGGTAATGAATTGGCCTGCTTTTCAATTACTTAATCTACTTAGAAACGAGGGGGGTCTCATAATTAATAAATCCATCCGTGTTTGAAGGTGCACGATGGGTTGCATATGAGTGGCTGGCGAAATTTCTTCATGTACTGCACTTAGTGCCGTTTGTATCACAATTCAGCCGCACACTTCAATTGAAAACAAGCACCATGTCACCAAAACATGACAAGGATCAGCCTCAGGTCTTCGTTAATTATATTAAAAGCGTCGCTTTTTTCAGGGTAGGTTTTCATCTGTGGAGTATATAAGACCTATATGCGTATCCCCTAATATACAGGATCAGTTCTAGATCACTGACGTTGAGCAGACAAGCGGCCAACTCGGCCGATACCTTGTAGAAAGTCTTCTTAAAGTCGGGAAGCATTCCGTAACAGCTTTGACACGCAAGTGCGGCTGTGCTACATTTCCCGAAGGTGTCAATGTCGCAGCGGTCAACTACAACGATGAAGCGTTGTTTGTTTCCGCGCTTAAGGGCCGTGACTGTCTAGTAATTATCCTTACTTTTACTCCAGATATGGGCGAGATACAAATGAAGATTGTGCGCGTAGTAGTCATGGACCTTGTGAGTCATAGGGCTCTGGTATGAGTTTAGTATAGCAAGCCCTCCGGACTGACTGGATTTGACCTCACGGGACGTAAGGTCCAGATGTTTGGTATTGGCCAGCGCCAGATTAATATGAGTACGTCGCTAAAGCCAGGGCGTGCCGTAGCTGCGTTCTTGAGTCTGAATTAGATGCCCGACGATAATGAAGACATATCGCCAGCGCCAGACCTATTTCATAAAATACCTCTATACATTTCGAGCTTTTTTATTAACCAGCGCGAGATACTAGAAAATGTCGAGTGCGTCACCAACATCACAGACTTGGATTGGAATATCACGTACGAATCTACCTCCGATAGGGTTGCTACTGGTAGAGACCAGTTCTCAAAGGGCAATCACCGTGAAATGACCAAGGGTTACTACGCTCGCCTACAATTTCCTGGTGGCGAAGCAACCTATGAGCGCAAATTGCACAACCACGTGATTGGACTGCCAAATGAGAATGTCGATGATACGACTAAAGGAGCTCTGGATTTGTCCCAGCAAGGGTGGTCGCCTGATGGCCAGTAGATATCTAACGCCGGTGTAATGATTTAGATATCGCCAGGTTTTCTCTGGTGAAGACAACTAGGGGTTGATTGGTCTCAAGAATAGTGAAAGAGGCTGTAGATATAGATAACAATATCATCTTGGAATTTATGCACTAGTTAACTAAATGTGGTAGATATAAAACTATTTGATCTAATTATTGGAAATTTCAGTGGTGTATCCTGCAATGAAACTCAATTTGCCAAAGATTAACGACTCGTTCAGCAGAAAAATACAAGCATTACCCTGTCAGCCTCAGGGGAGTAAATAAACTTTGAAGACGGTGGTTTTCTCGAACTCAGACATTTTTAATATAGAATATTCATCAGTTCAATTTATGAAGCGAATGAATTGCATTGCACAATCCAAAAATCCTTTCTAAGAAAATCATTCTCCTGTTCTCGACTCGGCTAATAAGATAAAGCCCAAACAGGAAGGAAGGGAACTTATGCTAAATTTGAAGACTGTTAACCCCGCATTGAGGATAGTGGACACTTCCGACACGCGAATATGGCATTGACCTGTCTATCTTATCGAAGATAAAGGAACTTTTGTTAATATGTATTGCGCAAGACAAGCGAGTTATCTTTCTATGGGTGTCGACGATAAGTAACGGCACATCTATCCGATATAGAGTAGTATTCAACGAAAGATACCTAGCAGTTTGGTTATAAAATATCACGAGACATTCCTACAATCTTTAAACTGCTACAGACTTTGAAACTAGTGTGTATGATAAGCGCCTGTACCTGGAGAGTTTAATGTTACTAGAAGAACTTAATGCTTGCGGTACTGCAAAAGTAGATTCAATCAGCTAACGCTCTTTGTTGAGATTTAAATGGGTAGCTTAAAATAAAAAAGGTTAAAGCTTTACACTGGGATAATATTTCAAAAGAATAAGATGACATAGTATATTTAATAGCATTTAATTTAATGTATAAGCATAATACTTAGTCTGACTTAGGATAGGATTGCAATAGGCTGTAAGATGCAGTAAGTACCTCTGCAGGTAGGTCACAACCCATAGATGAAGTCACGCCATACATGAGCTAATAATCGAGATGGCTGTGACTGGCCCTCATGAGTTAACATCCCCTATATCCAGCTTCCGCTTCCAGCATTTTTCGGCAATGACGGCAACGGAGTATTATTTCTTTCTACCATACAACCTAAATATGATTGGTGATCTAGCTCGCGTCTTGCAGATCAAAGGTGGGGTTCCGGGGTGATATTGTGACGCTTTATCAACTGAATTGTACGAAGCAGTTAACAAGATAGCTAGTTCCGGTTTGGATGTTCATTTCGGGTCGTTCACCGAGAGGGCGATTCTCATATACATCCTATCAGATGAGGGGGTTGGACACGGAGGCTACCCAATGCGGTAGGTGTTAGATATCGCGAAATACTAGTGCTTTTTGCACACAACACAGCTACGATTCAAAGAGTCCGAATACCAACCAAACATTGCCTTTCAAGGCGTTTGATAGGCTTTTACTACCCAGTCTGGCTTCTGCAGTTCAGATGCGACTATTATATCCATGATGCCGGTTTTCCGAGTTGAAATAGAAGATCAAGCCATATTCTGGACTTAAGAAAATATAAATACCGCCATTGATGCCTGATTTATATTGCCAGCTCGGATTATCAATATCGCAAAAGTCAAAGTATTATAAATAAACTATCATACTCTCTGCAAATATGCTCTTTTCCATCACTCTTACTCTTATCACTGCCGCTGGCATCTCGGCATCACCTCTTGAGATCAGAGCCAAAACAGCAGTTCTGCCACTGAAGCACGTCACCAATGTTAGCTCGATCAAGGGCATTGTTCAGAAAGGCCAGGCCCGTATTCACAAGGCCAATGGCCAGGCCGTCACCTCCACGCACGTTGACGCCAGCTCGGGCCCTGTCACGAACGAGGATGTCTCCTACGTTGCCCCTGTCGTAATTGGCGGTAAAACCTGGGAACTCATCGTGGACACTGGATGTGAGCCACATATTCATGGTTAATCATTTATAGAACTTGCTAACTGAATGTAATATAGCCTCAAACACTTGGTGTGGTGCTCAAAGCTCATGCGAACCATCCTCCACCGGAAAGTCTACAGGTGGCTCTGTCTCCGTTTCTTACGGCTCTGGTTCATTCTCTGGCACCGAGTACAATGATAAAGTGAGCTTTGGCGGGCTCACTGTGGTGTCACAGTCTATTGGAGCAGCCAGTAAGTCAACCGGCTTTTCTGGCGTCGATGGCATCATCGGTTTTGGTCCTGTTGGTCTCACCAAAAGCACCGTCTCCAACGCCAATACTGTTCCAACCTTCTTGGACAACCTCTATACTCAGGGATCGATCTCATCTGAGGTCCTTGGCGTTTCGTTCCGACCCGAGTCTGGCAGCGACACTGATGATACGAATGGAGAGTTGACCCTTGGTGGTACTGACAGCTCCAAGTACTCGGGGTCCATCACGTACTTTCCAACCCTCACTAGCGGCTCAGCTGCTGCGTACTGGGGTATCTCCATTGCCAGCTTCACATATGGCTCTACTACCCTTGCTTCGTCCGGTAGCGGTATTGTCGACACTGGTACCACGCTCATTTATATTCCTACCTCTGCCTACAATAAGTTCCTGTCTGCTACTGGCGGCCGAACGGATAGCTCAAGTGGTCTTGCTATATTCACTACCAAGCCTACTTCCAACTTCGGTATTAAGTTCGGATCAACTACTTATACCCTTACGCCCGCACAGTATTTGATCCCAACTGCCCAGTACAGCAACTTTGGCCTGACCTCCGGCAAGTACTATGCATGGATTTCAGATGGAGGAAGCTCTGGTGTGAACACTATCATCGGACAGAAGTTCCTTGAAAACTATTACTCTGTCTATGACACCACCAACTCTCGCATTGGTTTCGCTACGGCTATCTAAGCTGTTCCCATGCTTTGAAATTCTTTCAGGGCTAACTTGGATATCCACTGCATATTTCTAGTGTATGAAGCAACGATAACGTGTGAACCAGAGATTGACATACTAAGGAGGATGGTGGACTTCCTAGGGCATATAGTACATACAATACTTAGATTGAAATATATATAACATATGTGTTGAGAAAATGATGATTAAATTAAGGATTCTATATTGATACAAGCACGGATGAGCCCTTTATTATAGTAGTGAGCTATGTTTTCAAACAAAAGATTAATCACCCAAAACTATTTGTATCTAGACTTTCCATTGGTATGAAGTTGAAGAAAAGAATAGTTTATTAATTATAGCGCCTTAAGCTAAGTATTTTACTTAATTTTCACTTTCGCTCTCACTCTATTACTATTTACTCTGACAATTCATCTTTCATTACAGCGACACATATATGAGTATGAGACCTGGGCTTAATAGTTATTTAATAGGTATCGTCTATACCCTAAAGGGCCTGAGCCGTCGCAGAAAACCCCACACGCCTTTGTGTTATCCATCACCCTGCACTGTTCAGAGTACATCAACAGCTAGGGCGTCCTGCAGCCAGGACAAGGAAAGGTTCATTCACCAGGACAAGACCGCTGATTTGCTCGGCAAAGCCTTTGTCCGTCCCCTATTAGGGGACCGAGATGTCTGCCAACCTAGACATGTACCTGGTTCTGCCGCATTATGATGACGATGACTTTAGCTTTGGGCTCAACAACTCTTCAACAATGACCACTCCCAGCCCGGCCTCCCGACAACTTCCTCATTGGTTCTTCAAATGACAGCATCCCTGCCGACGATCTCTTAGATGCTTCCCGGCAGCAGTAGCTAACTACGTCTTTTCCCGCCGAGATAAGCCACTCCGACAAAAACAGCTTGCCGGCCAAGGACGGGACTCATTTCTCGAGGGAGGCGGTTCAGACTCTCAAAAATTGGCTCTCCTCTCACAGCGATCACCCCTACCCCGAAGAGGAAGAGAAGGAGATGCGACAGAGTCAGACAGGCCTTGACAAGACCTGGATTTCAAAGTGGCTTACCAATGCTGACCGGAGATACAGGATCGGGCACCCTAGGTCTCCCTCCCCTTATGTTCGCAACAACTGGACCGGCCCCATCGATCTTCCCCACCGTCCTGCCTGTGAGAACGATCACGATCACAAATCTGACCACCGGCTCTGACAAAGTTGAAATATTTATTGGCGATAACACCACGCCCTTCGAGACCAACCAGGCCTTTGGACGGGCACATTGAATCGTTTTCACCCCGCTATGATCGTCCGAGTAGAGTATTCTACTCGCGCAAGCCCGAGAGCGGCCTCGTCAGCTTTGTTGAGGCCGAGATCGCATGCGGCGCAGGCTTCCCCACGGATGAGGCGCTTAAGCTGCGCGGCCGCGAGGTTTTGGGCAGTGACAAGACCGCCGCAGACGATCCCAGCCTTCTCGGAATATTCAAGATATAGGTGACGCATTGGAGAGGAGCAGTCTGTGGCCAAGCCCTGCGATATTAATAATGACCTAACCAACGCGGAGATAGATAACATTCTTGCTAATGCGAGCTTCGACATGCCATTGAGATAATTCTATATTGTTTGTCCCGTACTGCGTATTCACAACGACTTTCTCATATTCGCATCATATTTAATGTATCTTACAGAAAAGATGTTTATATTCAGGCTCACGTGGTGCCACCAGCCCAGTAGAACCTCGGTGCTGATTCAATGAAAATCGAACTGACTTCTAGATAGCCTCCACTTCAGTCTGTCCAGTAAGCTTACGGTTCCCATCAATCAGTTTGACCTCCCAGATGATAACATTGACCTTCTTAGTCTCCTCGCCTGTCTTTTGATTAACAGTTCTCCATTTACTCAAAACAGCCACGACGCCATCCCCCTTCTCCGGATCCTCCCATGAAAGAATCTCAGAGAATTCATCTTGGATCGCGGTGGTAGAGCCGCGGACATACAGAAGGCCGCCTTTGAATTGGTCGTAGGTGTACACGTTGTGGTTGATCCTGAAGTGCCGGATAGTTAGATGAACTAATTCGAGGTTATTAGGTTGGGGAAGCTTACTTGGTTACGAGGCTTGGATCAACCTGTTCTTCTATGGCCTTAACGGCGAGTTTATCGTTGGGTTGAATAAACAGAATATCGTTGAGGTTCTTGACCCACTGAGTGAGAGACTCTTGTTTAGCAGACATCTTGAGTTACTGCGTAGATGATAATATAGAATTAATAAATGGTTGGTAAATGGGATGGAAACTTACGAATTTCAAGGCAGGAAGTCCCTTTTATGCCCATCGACTGCAAGGCTCTCTTAACCACCCGGATCTCTAAACACACTTTGCTCCGACCCTGTAGAATACTCCATATCTCTACTCCGCACTCGCGGTGTGACGACATTAGAATCCCTAATGTCCATGCCAATGACGACGTGTCTGAAAACATGGATAACCATTCCGAAAGAGGACGAATAACTAAACCCTACACTAGTTGGAGGTAATCTAATAGTGGACTTGGAGCGGATTTGGAGCGGATGTATGGTGGAGATGGCCCGGAGCCGCACTATTTCTCAGCCCCGAAGGCGCGCAGCCGATGTCTAAGTGGGGGAGAGGGATTGGCAGTGCCTCTGTTCTAAAAGCAGTGAGCAGTTATCTAGGCGAAGTCTCAGACCACGCTGTCGGCGGCCACTTTTCATTGGCAGCATGGAGGATAGACGAGTTCATGTCTAGCTAGGCATCTTAAGAAGAGTAGAGAAAATAGTAAAAGTTATTTAGTTATGAAGCTGATCTTTGTTTGGTTAAATTTAACTGTATACATATTCATTCTAGTAAACAACAGCAACCTCATCCCCAGTTCTCACAACCCAAGTCTCGACCTTTTCCAAGCCCCACATAACAGTGAATAAATGTCGTGCAAATTCATCAACCTCACCAGCACCAACACCACGATCCAATAGCATCTGTCCTTTTAAAGTATATATAAACAATGGATCAGTATGTCGCGCAACAGCCTCCCATCGTGCAGAGGAAGAAGCCTCCCAGAATTTGGCTTGGGTCGTAATATGCATATCGCCTCCGCATGATTGTATGTTACTGCCTTTCAGACCGCTATAGACACCGGTTGCGATGTTACATATCAACCCGGTGCGACGAATGGATTCGGAGAGGATGAAGGAGCGGTACAGGCCGGGGATAGGGTCTAATCCACCAACGTCTGTTCTGCTAGAAGACGCCAAGACCGGTACCGGTGAGGCGAGTGCACTATCGTTTGTTGCAGACTCCCATAGCTGATTCTTCCAAGCGTGAAGAAGGCTGATGAGATTTTCAGCCTTTGCACGGCGCTCAATCGAGGAAGAGAATAATGCGAGCAGGATGTGAATGAGAAGAGCTTGTGTGCGGGCTAAATGATCCCTTGTTGAGATCATATTGGTACACCTGGCGGGTTGAGCATTTAGTAGATTCGTAATGTGAGTGGAAGAAATTGCATTGGTGATGGTTTCATTCTCGCTAGTAGCAGCATTAGAAATAACGCATGCAGAGTACGCATCTTGAATGCATTGCGGGTATCCAGAGTCCGAATAAAGATGCCGATGGATGAAGGGGTTGTGCCCTGTCTTTACAAAACGGGATAACCAATTCTGCAAGCCGCGGATGAAATTAGTGAAGACAGAGGCTGGAGGTATTGTGTCTGGTGCGGTATAGTGATATCCTATTGTCCATGATTGAGGGCCGAGAAACCAGCCCAAGTCCCGGGATGAGTGTGTCAGCTGACCCGAATCCTCAGCCATGCCACTTGATGATAGACCTGAGATGGCCGATGGGTCTGATAGTGAGGATGTCCATAATGGTACTGACGGACAATTCAAGCTGGCACTGAGAATAGGATCGAGCAGCCATGGCTGGGACATATCCCCAACCAAGGCCATACTATTCGTATTGACCGCAGAAGTCCACATATCGCCGAATATCATGTCTGGAGCAACTTCAGCCTCAGCTTGTCGTCTTGGCAAAGGTGGATAAGTGCAGACCGACTCCCGATCAAGACAGCGTGAACAGGAGGGATATCGCTTGTCGCAGCGGCGCTTGGTCTCGACGCACGCGAAGCATGACTTTTGCTTGGATTTCCGACCCATTGTGGATGTGTTTTAAACTGTTTGGAGATGGAGATAATGGGTTGGCCTGGCTTGTATTTGGTTGCGGAGATGAGGCGGAGGGAGGACGGAGGAGCTAGCGGAGGTGGATCGGAGATGCTAAGTTAAGCTTCGTTAGCGCCACGCTCGGAGAGCACGTACAGAGCGGGAGCAGATGGCAGTTGGCTATTATTATACGCGTAAATCACATGCTGTAGTATTGCTTATATTAGATATATGACATGCACCATGCATATGTAGAGCACCAACGACTATATAAATACGTCTTTGCTCTGCAAAAAGCTGCATCTCAGTAGTATCGCATACTTCCGACCCTTTACTCCTACCCCATCTCGAGTATATTGGCAGCAAGCGAGCTTGCAGGTAATGGCGACGACGCAATGGAACCCCTCCACAGACATGCCTCATCTGAAGGGTAAAGTGGCTGTCGTGACGGGAGGCAGGTGAGTACTAGCTTTCGGCACGATCTAGCATGATGACTGACACGGCCTATAGCTCAGGAATTGGCCTTGAGACAGTCAAGTTCCTGGCTCAGAAAGGAGCAAAGGTGTACTTGACGACGCGCAGTGAATTGCGAGCGCGACAAGCCAAAGACAAGCTTACCAAGACTTCCGATATTAATCCTCATGGTGTTCAATCCTTGGTGATGGATCTGTATGATCCGGTTAGCCTCAGGTAAACTAGTGGCCTACTTTAATTTCTGTTGTATTCAAAATTCAACTTTAACATACCAAGGTATTATAGTAATTAACCATATCCTATCGAACATACGTAACTGCAATGGAAAGGGATGCTGCAGTAACTTCCGCGAATGCAAAAGCAGTTCCCGAATCAACCCCTCCCTCCCTTCAGACTACCATACTTCTTTAAGCCAGATGCAGGCAATTCCAAGCCAGGCACACACAAGATTCTAAACAGCACTTATATATGCATTCTATCTATTTATTATCCTAGAATAAAGTGTATGCCTCTCATCCAGGTGGTCCTCTGAAACTTGTGATGCGGGATGCAATGCGATTCGGTTTAAACCCCTGGGTAAGTCAGAATGCGGTATACCAAGATGGAAAGGATAGGAAAGACACTCTAAATGCTTCTTTGTCATTGAATCGTCGTATTGTTTAGGCGCAAACGTTATATGTGACATTTACATGCACTACTGGTCACCCAGAACACCTACGTAGGTGCCTAAGCATACTCAGCGGTGGGCCTCCGGCATCCTTGGCCAGCTGACACGACCCAGAAGTACGACCTGGCTCGTCTCAATCATATCTTCGTCTTACTCTCCCATTTATCAAGACCAAGACGTCTGCTATTTCATTGAGATCTACCAACTTCACTAATACAGTCACGTCCCTTCTACCATGGACTCACTTACTGAGATTCGTCTCTCAAGCCTGGCCACAATGGCCCTGCATCCCGACGCTAGAATCTCCGAATTCCGTCACCTCTCATCCTACAATTGGATTGACTTACCAACGCCCACCATTGCCGTCCCAGGCAGTCCAGCCAAATGGTCCCCACCCAACGGTCCAATACGTCTTAGCAAGGATACGGGATACTTCTACGTGGCGCAAAATGTTGCTCGCCATCCCGAAAGTCCACTCGAACCTCTGTTTCGCTCTTTACTCCTCACCGAGCCCTCGGTTGACCTTCGATCGATCGACGTCGTGACAGACCGGAACAATATCCGAAAACTCCTCTCGTTTGTCGACCCTGGCACCGCAAGGGGCGGGGCCGAAGATTTCGTCATCAAGGTCGAAGTCGTTGGAGAGACGGCTCTTTTCTCCCGCGAGGAGGCGGAGGTCAGGCAATACATCGCACCGAGTGAATTCCGGGGCTACGGCCACGAGTTCGAGAAGGTCTATACAAAAGAGCAAATACAGGGAAGTACCGGGCATTACAGAATCGTCGAGTACCGCTTTGGAGGTCTCAAGTTTCTCGTCAGAAATGAGGTGGATGGCTATGTCCCCTGCAGATGGAAAGTATCATGCCACAACTTTGGGTATCGCAGACCTCTAAGCTTGTGCGAGCTTACCACATTAGTGGCATTTTCCAGTCTCCAGTCATTGAAGATATGACCGAAAGTATGAAGAGTTGGGAGCAAGATAACGAGGACATTCTGAAGAAACTAGCGGCGGTGATTGCAAAGATCCTTGAGGTTGCTAGACGCTCTGATGGTCCTGTTCAGGTGAAATACAGCAGAACAGGGCACCAACTTGTTTTCTCCAAGATCGACTCAGGGAAGATGCTGCCAGACGATTTGTATTCGAAATGGAACCCAAGAACAGAGACGGAAGATTAGGCCCCAGTCAAAACTCTAGGTATGGCTTCTGATAGCAATGGTACCATCACGGTCATCATGGGAGGGAAGTCTCATTCCGTTGACCCAAACACCATTCCCTACTTTAAAAATCTGATGGTTTCGCGGTCACCAGGACCAGAAAAAATCTCTATTTATCCATGCCGATATCCCCTTTTTCGACGCAATTAATTGCAGTGTTTAAAATGGACTCAGGAATCTCTTCAGGCGCATGGCACATCAACTTCAGGACTACTGTACCCTTTGCGACACAATCGATAGCCTTGGCATTGATGTCTGTCAGGGACTTAATCTCATAGATATCATCAAGTTGCTCAAGACGGAACCAGACGACTACGACCCAGAGGAACAACGGGTGATCAAAAGCAGTAAGACGGGTACCCGTGACGCTGCGTTCCGCTTCATCTATATCCTCCTCAAAGGCGGACCCTCGTCACCGTCTTCATCGTCATCATCATCGCTGGTTCTGTCAACGGAAAACCGAGCAGTTGCCTATAATGCCGTCAGTTACGTTGTAGCACACCGACGCATCTTTGGTTACAGGGCCCGCAAGATCGTCAGAGAGGCCTTTGAAGCTGTCTCTTCTCTGACGTACAAGCAGCGCTTGGCGCTAGACAAATGGGCGGTCACGGAGCCCACATACAGTAGATGGGAGCGCGAGGACGAGACAACCGATGATGACATCGGTTTCCGTGCGGATCTGGATTGGGACTCAGATTGGTCGTATTGAATAGATGCGACGGTGCAACCTTTGACTGTGCGGGAAGAGTATGCAACGCTCTTATAGTGATAGGTTTGGATTGAAAGCTACACTGCCTATGACCTCAGCGATGAATGCAAACGCCATAGTACAGGATAATTGTATGGTTTCCTCCAGCGTACGATTTGTACAATTACTATATGTTACTGATAGTAAATATATAACTAAAACTATCAAAGCATACTTTATTTCCTTTACTAATCAAGCCTCCGGATTATGGGGTGTTTAGTGTACCTACTGTTACGAATAATGAGGCAAAAACACAGCGCGGTAACCGCTGTGCCAAAAGGTCTGCTGCAACCTCATTTAGACATTTATAGTGGATAGTAACGCCTATAGCGCCTGTTATAGCGTAAAACTAGCTAAATTTCACGTAACAACCTACTGATTTCAATCGCAGTCACAATGAGCGTCTGAAAGTGCGTGTGTAAGCCCGAGATTGCAGTATCAGTCCTTTATTGGATACAGATGGCATCTTGATGTGAAGAAGATAGAAGCACTATCGCGGCTTCATTTCTTCGTTCATATGCACCATTCAGTAACACTACAGTGACATCGATTAAGTAATGACCAGGAACTTTGGCGACCCCGCTTCCTTCAAATCTCACCATCGTTAACGAGCAAATAAATTGTCAGCGGGCCTTTATCACAGCCTCATAACTGACCAATTATTACACCAAAATGCTTTGCGCTACTTGCATGTCAATGTTTCAACGCCGTGCCACCAGCGGAGACCATCATCAAACCAGCGAAAACCTTGATCGTGCCGCAACAAATGGCTGTCGGATTTGTAACTGCCTCCGTGGAGAGCATGTCCTCGAGCACTGGAGCCCATTGACGTACGGCTTCTTCTTCGATGCCGCCTGGGAGTTACATGGAGAGATCCAGTTCTACCATGAGGGGAAACTATATCCTCAGAAGACCCAAAATTGGAAAGTCTATCTACAGGTTTCAAAATCAACCAGCATTCCACCGGGTTACCAAGATTTCCTCAGTTCAGTAAACAGCGACCTTACTCTGGACCCCTCCGGAGTACGTCTGGACTTCCCCCCACTGCGCGATATACCAGACAATACAGGTCACAAAGACGTCCTGCAATTAGCCAAGGGATGGCTCGAAAAGTGCCAAAATGAGGATGGCTGCCATGTCAAATTCAGTGCCACTACCAAATGGTGGTGCCCTGGGCGACTCATTGACGTTGGAAGCGAAACCCAGTCCCCGAGACTGGTGATATCGGGCCGAGATGATATAGATGGGAGTTACGCTGCGTTGAGTCATTGTTGGGGCGAGAATCCAGACTTTCTGATGCTGTCATGCGATAACCTGGGTGAATTTCGAAAGGAGGTTAAGCTTTCTGAATTACCTGCCAGCTTCAGAGACGCTATTATAACCTGTCGGCATTTGGAAATCCCCTATATATGGATTGACTCGTTATGTATCCTGCAGAGCGGGCCGACATCGAAAGAAGACTGGCTTTATCACTCCGAGGAAATGCATCGGGTTTACGATCACTGCCTACTAAACATCTCGCTTGACGTTTCTTCGAATCCCCATCAGGGTGCATTTCGGACAAGAAACACATTATACTTACAAGACTGCTACTTATGGACACCCTTTTCCTTGTTTCCCAAATCGGTCGACTCTCCGCCAGCTTCACATCGTGGCTTCTTCACCGGGGACGACGAAGACTTAGAGGTGTCAGCACTGGATGTTGAGGACGTTGGAGAAACGGATGACACTTTGGAAACGACAGCCCAGCAAAACCTTTGCGTAATATTCACGCGAGACGATTTCTACCACGCGAGACTTCACTTGCCCATCAATGAACGAGCATGGGTTTTCCAAGAGAGGCTACTTTCGCCCAGAACACTCTATTTTTCTACAGATCGAATCGCATGGGAATGCGAGTGTAAGGATGCACGAATAAATAGGAGATCAAAGACCATTAATGAGTATCTTCCCGACGGCTTGTTTGGCAGTATAACCGGTACCTTCGATTGTTTATATCAGGAGGACTACAGCATTCCAAATGTTTCCACCGCAACAAGATACTACGATCTTGTCATATCCTATACAACTCGACAGCTGACCTTTCCCGACAAGGACAAGCTAGTCGCATTCGCGTCCGTTGCGCGACGCTGCACCTCTGGGCTAGGCAACGACTACTACGCTGGCATATTCCGAAGTATCATGCCCATTGGTCTCCTATGGCAAGCAACCTGGACAGGGTGCATCACAAGGCCCGCTGCTTATCGCGCGCCTTCATGGAGCTGGGCCAGTGTGGACAGTCGAGTTTTCTTCGGATTGTTATATGACGGCGGCGTCACTTTTGCCCAAGTCCAGGACGTGGCAGTGGAGCTAGTTGACGAACACAACCGCTTCGGACAGGTCAAATCGGCTTCTCTGACTATAACAGGGCCATTGATAGCATCGAAGTTAATATCTCCTGATAAACTTGGGGAAGTGACGTTTGAGCTTCCTGTCCATGTCCAGGCTCTGCCGGTATCTAAGGAAGAGAAGAATGAGATACTCTCGCAAAATGATGTATTCTTATTCGCAATCTTGGGGGACTCTGAACATCAGATGGGCAAACTCACGCTTGGGATAGTACTCCAAATCGATGCTGATGGCTATTACCGTCGGATTGGGCTATGGGAAGCCAAGGAAGGGTTCACGTCTCAAAAGGGCATTGATGGCACCTCTTTTGAAACTAAAACAATAACAATTCTCTAGAAGCAGTTCCAATCGCGGTTGGCATTGTAAGAGCTCCCAAGAAGCTGGAAGAGTCAATAGATTCTAAGAATCCTTTGAAGAGATCATCTGTATTGGTATAATTCCTCTGTTGTGTCTATTAAATTTCATTATAGATAATGCTTTAGTATTGGGTAGGCAGTAATAGATCTTTCACAATTCGCCCCACTAACGTACTTAATTATCGCCAAACATCAAAGGAGGAAGCATCATCACAATTTCACCAATTAATTGATCTAATCATAGTGCAACACTAACTGTTGAACCACAGGCAGGGCAATTCAACTAAAAGAGCCGCGTTTCCCGAAGTAGAAGAGTCACCTGATAATTACCGATCTCTTACAGATAAGGCAGTACTGCTGGGAAAGCGGGGTGCGATAAAGTTACAGGTAGATAGTCTAATTAGCCCCCAAAACGGGGGAAACATGCATTCAGACTTGCCCAACCCCCCGTACCTCACAGTATGGTCCCTACTTGATTTAATACGTCACCGTCCGGTATAGTACAGACCCCGTGGTTATGGAGCATCGGAGACGTGTCTCCCGAGCGTAAGATTCCCAGAAAGGCTAGGGAGGGATATAAATAATATACCCAGTTCATCTAATGTTGGATGCGATAGGTGCGATGAATGTCGTCGATTGAAAGAGAAATGCGAGGGTGGCGTCCCGTGCCGGAGGTGCTCACATCTCCAACGGCAATGTAGACACACAGATCCGACCCCAAAACCTCGTGAGTTTCGTGCCTACGTTCCGAGGTGAGCAGCTTCAACGACTGCCGAGAGCATGTCTGACACCTCGCAGAGAAAGTCGGCGGAGACCAGACATGGGCGAGCTGATTGAACGTTCGAAACACATGGAACGGATATTGCGGCACACCATGCCAGGAATCTCGCTTGATACCAAAAACCTTTGCGATATAGCAGATAGACTCGAAGCCGGCCATCAGAGTCTGAATCCGGCCTCGGGCGGGCCGAGGGACTTGGAAGGGTTGGAGGTCAATTTGGAGGCGCTGGAGATCGATGAGGAGGCGTGTACGATGCAACCAGTTGGAGATACGACAGCTCGTTTGTTCACCTCATGTTCCACTCACACTGAGGACGGATACTAAGTTATGGCAGATTTCTCTGGGGAATTCTCGTATTGGAACTTCTCCATGCGGATCAAAAACCTGATTGAGAGCCAAGTCCAAGAGCCGGAGAGCCACCGAGTATGTTTTCACCGTCAATTGGCTATGCTTCTCGTCTATACCTCGATAACTAATGATACGTAGGGAGGCAAAAGTCAGAATGATGGTTGTGCATCCGCTTTTCCACGTGCCCATCATCTACGCCCTGGGCACAATCACTTGTCGGAAGCCGTATCATCGTTTCCCCCACGCAATATATCAGATTTCCTTGTGACAGTCTTTTTTAACTTCGCAGAGAGCTATCTCTTCTTTATTGAAGAAAGCTGGGTTCTCGAGAAATTAGATTTGCTCTACAAGAGCCCTAAGAGTCTGGCCCAAGCCGGTGGCGAAGTGACGGTCAGCATACTCCTGACAGTTCTTGCCATTGGAACACAATACGCCCATCTTGAACATACCAAGGGTCCTGAAAACATCTCGACGTCAGGTCTCTTGGAGGAAGAGATAGGCGCCATGTTTTACCAACACGCAATTCGGCTGCTTCCCGAGATCATTGAGATCTCGTCTCTCGAAAGTGTGCAGGCGTGCCTGTTGTTTGGATACTATTCCCTGCCGATTGACGCTTCTGGCCTGGGGTTTATATACATCAACCTGGCCACCAGACTGGGGATACAGAACGGCATGCATCGAAAATGCAGCAATAGCGCCTTTAATGCAAGCGTTATCGAAACTCGGAATCGCGTTTGGTGGACAACCTACGTGTTGGAAAGGTAGGCTATGGCTTCCCCGGACTGCGATCGGGTTGCGTGTTCCGCTAACTGGAGAAAAGAAAGATATCTATTTTCCATGGCCGGCCTATCTCGGTGTCGCGGTCAAATATCGATGCCAGATTACCGACACATGGAAATGTTTTGCAATCAGAGGACTGGCGCAAACAAGCCTCCTATACCGGAGTGTCTGTACAGCTGATGTACTTCCTCGAAGACATGTACCACGAAATGTGAGTTAAGTTCTAAACTGCACGCAGAAGACAAAATGCACTTCCCATAAATAACACCTACATAGCAGCATCTTGCGCTACTGTCCAAAGCAAGAGATGGTTACAGTTGTATCGAGGCTCGTGGCCAAAAAGGACGGCCTGACAGCATGGTGGCAATCTCTCCCTCCGGATACAATCGATGCGAATGCACAACCAAAGATGGCGCAGTTCCGATCGGCAATGCATCTCAGACTCGATTACTGCCTAGTGCGTATGTTTGTCGGAAGGCCGTTTCTATTGAAGAGAGAAACACAAGACGCTGGGACAAGCCCCTCCGTCCCCGAAAACAGCCCCGGGGTTGGGGGAAAAAGTGCATCAAATCCAATGTCTAGTCGAGAAGAGCTGATAGGCGACTGCATAAAAGCGGCAACAGAAGCCCTTGATATCTGCCAGCAGCTACGGTCGAGCGGGATGGGCCTCGCCCGGGCCTCGTATCCCGAGTACAGCGCGTGTCGGGCATCATTGCTCGTGCTGATTGCTTACTCGATACGTAATTTCTCTGGCCAGTTCCGCAAGTCGCTGTGTGAGGGATTGGATATGATACGGGAACTGTCTGCTGCTGGGGAGTCGGCGCGGTCCGAGGTGGCCTTGATCGAGTCGCTCGAGCGTGCACTTGCTCGCTTGCATGCTGGACCACCACCGCACGACGAGGGCAGCCATAGCCACGGACAACCCGGTTCGGAATATGAGGCATTCCGCAGGTGGGTAGCTAACTTGGCAGGCAAGAACGTGCATGATGCCACTACATCTGCGGCTCCGGATGCCCCAGGTAGTCAAGCAGAGATAGACTCCGTGTCCGGCTGGCCCGTAGACCTTGATGCCCTTTCCGATATGGACTTTTTCAGTGGTTATGACCCCGCGTCTGATGCTCTACTTCAACAACCCATATTCGGAACTAACGATCTCTCTCCGTCTGGTGGGTGGCTTACCCAAACCGAGACCGAAATACTTGGACGATTTATTACAGGACCTCATGGAGGAACCTAGTCAGTCACTCACTGCAAGCAAGTTGTATTAAAATGAGATTAATCCAGCTATTTGAAAAATAACCAACACTAAAGCGATGCTTCTACGATCCCCTTCGCCATCTCTGGCAGCGTGTCAGCCATAACCTCCATCTGCGCGTCGAATATGTCGGCGCAGGGATCCTGCTCATATATGGTGCAATAAGCACCCCGAAACCCAACCTTTACTGCAGCAGACACGTCCCACATGTGAGCAGCGGCAAACCACTTGACATCGTCGGGTGCGAATCGAGCTAGGGTTGGCTTGTACGCAGCCAACGCCGGCTTGGCCACGCCCTGCCCATCGCAGCTGATGAGGTTCTCCAGAGGCATGTCAACGCCGGCACGCTCAAAGTATCCGCCCACCCGCTTGGCATCGCCCGTTGTCAAACACCACACCGTGAAGCCGGCGTCTCTCAATATTGCGAAGCACTCTTTCGCCCCGGGACGCAACTCGAGCTCCGAGTATGCCTGGACGCAGGCGTCCCTTTCTGCATCTGTGGCGAGGTCCCTTGGTGCCGCAACGCCGACCATGAACAGCGTGCGGAAGAACAGGGCGCGCAAGACGTCCTTGTAGGGACGATGGCGCTCAGAGACGGAGAGAAAGGTGAACTCAAGCTCAGCTGCCGTCATCCAAGTGTAGCCGAATGCATTGGCTGTGATGTTTTTGGCGGCCAGCTTCTCGCCTATGGCGCGGTCGATGCCGGCATAGAAGGCATCGAATGATACGCAGGTGCCGACGACGTCAAAGACTACGTGTTTCTGGTTGGTCATGTTGGGGATTTGATGCCACTTTTGGATGTAACCCTAGGTGGGAGAAGGGAAAAAGAAAGGTGGGCGAAATAACATGGGATGCAGACAAACTCAATGCGTGGTGGTTCAAGATTCAAGATTACGCAGTAGACAGTTATCTCAAGAACAAATAAGTCACAGCATCAACAGCGACTAGGATTGGTCTCTTTTATCCAATGATGACAATGCCACTATGGCACTGGTACTTTATTGCCTTGTGATCCTGATCTAACTTGATCGGGTAGGACCGGTCCGGTGAGACATGATTGGCTACTTTGTTCTCTACTTATCAGACATCATTATCGGAGATTCCACCTTTGTCTCAACTCTCGTGTTCCGGATTAGAGATAGCTTGGTAGTATCCTCTAAGTTAGAACGAAACTAGTGAAGTTAGATACTCTAGTGATAAGACCGCGCAGCTGCCGCTACCCGGTCTGTGTATCATTTCCCCAGAAGTTCTCCACGCCTATCTTTTTATCTGTCCCTTGGACTAGGGTAAGGTAAGCCAATCAAGAAGGCTGCATAACAAAGCCCCTCTGAAGATGTGGTCTTCACTTTCCCCGCAACGTGTTGAATTATCTTAGATTTTATCATACCCAATAGTTGACTGGCCATCGTTGCGCGCCTGGATAGTAATCTCTAGTAATTCAGTCACCATAATTATATTCCCGTTTTTACCAAGAGTACGGAATTTGTAAATCCAGACTTATCGTTACCCAACTCTCGTAGGAATCGTAGTTTAAGGCTCAGGAAGCACGGGGTAGTTCAGAGGCAAATCATAATAAATAATAAATAACTACACTATGTTAAAACAATGGGTACATTTGAACATATAATCTCTCCGTGTATTTCAGTCTGATAGAGCAAAAATTCCCGTAAAGCTACTCCTACTACCTCCCCTAGTGTTTACGACCACAGAAAATTCAGTCTTGCAAGTCCGCGTCGAGGCTTTGGTTCCACCTTTGGCTCATTCTCGTAACGATCGATCAAAGGACGAAGTTGAACTTCTTCCAAAGGGATGACCTTGGTCTTAAACCAGAACTTATAGCCGAAGTACATAATGAGCGTGAAGGGCAAATTGAAGTAGTTTGAAATGAACGACTCGGTCTCCCATTGCCCATGAATGAAAGTCGTGAAGCCGCCAGTGAAGAAAAGCACAACAAACAAGACCAAAGACGCGTAAGTCGTGTAAGGCTGGAAGGGAGCGGCCCAGGGGAGTTCCTTTTGGCGATTGATCCCTTGCTTGTTGCAGGCATGGACGAAGCGCAGATAGACGATGCAGATGGTGATCCAGTTCACCAG
The DNA here is from genome assembly GCA_900312805.1 of Fusarium torulosum. Taxonomy (NCBI): domain Eukaryota; kingdom Fungi; phylum Ascomycota; class Sordariomycetes; order Hypocreales; family Nectriaceae; genus Fusarium; species Fusarium torulosum. Next base: position 26,221 of record ONZP01000235.1, read on the forward strand.
GGTAGAGATAGACACGAGATCCTGCAGCCAGGTGAAGACTGTGCTAGCCGAGTCGGACAGGGTCATGTATCCCAGCGCCATGAAGAGGCCATAGAGGGAAACAGCGACATAGGGAATACCGAATCTGTTGATACGCAGGAATATGGACGGGGCTTGGCCTTGAGATGCCATTCCGTATAGGATTCTGGAACCCCCAAGCATGTTGGAGTTACCTGCCGACCAAGCCGAAGTGAGCACGACAGCGTTGATGATGGACGGCACAACTTTGATACCTGCGTTTTGTGCAGCAATGACAAAGGGCGACATGGACGCGTCTCCCGTCCAGGGTACCAGCTTCTTGTCCGTGGACGGGACGACCAAGCCGATCATGAAGATGGTCACGACATAGAAGAGCGCAATGCGGATCAAGATGCGTCGGGCAGCCATGGGGATAGATTGACGAGGGTTCTTCGTCTCGGCAGCCGCCAGGGTAATGTTTTCTATGCCCGAGTAGGCGTAAAGCGCATTGTTCAATGTCTTCCAGAAGCCCAAGAACCGGCCCAGAGACCCAGCAATGCCGAGGTACTGAACCATGGGCCCGTAGGGACTTTTCCAGTACTCGAAGCCGATGGCCTCACCGTTTGGACCACCGCCGCAGGTAATGACCAGAGCCATAATATTGACGCCAACAATGAGCATGATTTTGATCATGGAGAAGCCGAACTCAAGCTCGCCGTAGATGCGCACGGCCAGCAGCGAAGTGACAATCATGGGGATGCCAAGCACGGTGATCCAGATGGCGCTGTTGACGGCGACCCAGTACTCGATGATGACAGCCGCCGCGACGACCTCGGCGGGGATGGAGACCATGTATGAGTAGACTTGGTTCCATCCGTTGGCAAACGCAAGAGCAGGGTCGCAGAAGAGCTCTGCATAGCGAATGACACCGCCGCTGAGAGGCGCCAGGGCACCCATCTCGCCAACGCCGCAGACGACGCTGGAAACAGCCATGCCAATGATCAGGTATGCCAGGAACGCACCGAGCGGACCTGCATAAGCAATAGCTCGACCAGAGCTCAGGAACAGGCCAGTGCCGATTGTGCCCGCCAGGGCAATCATCTGAATGTGTCGTTGATGTAGACCCTGCCTGAGCTCGTGAGTCTCCACGAACGATCCAGCTATATTCTCGACATCGCTGTCCCGCCGTGCGTCAGATGCAGGACCACCAAGGCCTTCTTTTTCCGAAGGCATGGCGTCAACTTTGAGAAATTGGGGCGAAGCGTCGTACGTTGACATTGAGGTTTTGCTAAGAGAGGAATGGAGTCTGGGTTGGAGACTGCTACGCAGCAGAGAAAAAGAAGACTAGATCAAGCAAGTATGTTTGATTCTGGAGAATGAGATGAAAGCGAGGATCATGATTGTTTGTTTCCCCGTCTTACAAGACGGCTTTGTGTCTCTTTTGGACCTGGAGCAACGGTCACAGTTGCCCACGGCTTATCAGCAGTACGGGGAAGATCTGACTAGGGCGATAGCTGCAGATCAGACCGGGGTCGACCGGCTTTGGAGATGTGAAGAGCGCGTCAGACCAAGATTAGATGTCTTTGAATCCTTGGAAGCTTCAAAGTTAGAGCCCTTCATGCTGCCCTACCTACTCCCTCCAGTGAGCGATATACCGAGGAGCGTTAGCGGCATCGTCAACCGGGGCCGGAGCCATTTGTCCAGATTGGGTAATACCGGCCCGGCGGACCCCGATGAGGGCGAGTCTGGTCGGTCTATCTATCTATACGTAACCGTAGACAATCAATCCCCACCGAAGAGGCTAAAATCTGACAAATCCAAACGACTTGGACAGGACAATCCTATAAATAAAATTCAGCCGAAACAAAACAATACGTGCCTCTAGATAAGCTATACATAATATACCTAATACTGATCCTGATCCTGATCCTGTACGCAGTTCTCATTACTTCACAGCGCAATCATGGCCGTCTCAAATGGCAACACATCCCGCATCGCCGGTACGCCCAAGTGCATGCCTGGGCCGAAGCCATTGCCGTGCTTCTGGCAACCACAGCAGCAACAGGATGGGGCCGAGTTGCGTGACCACCGTTCTTCAGAGCAGCTCCCCGACTACAGCGACATCGTCATCATCGGCGCCGGATTCGCAGGACTCGGCACAGCGCACCACCTCGTCCGCGATGCCGGCGCCACGTCCGTCTGCATCCTCGAGGCCAGGGGTATCTGCTCCGGTGCTACAGGCCGCAACGGTGGACACTGCAGGCCAGACCTTTACGGCCATATTCCCACCTACATAGATCGGGCGGGTGAGCGCGCTGGTGCTGAGATTGCCGAGTTTGAGATTGCGAACCTGCGCGCCATCAAGAAGATCATTGAGGAAGAGAAGATCGATTGCGACTTTACTCTTACCCGGTCCATCGATGTCTGGTGTAATGAGGACTCGGCCAAGAAAGCAGAGGCCGTCTATCAATCAATGGTGGCCCGTAACTTTGAGTATATGGATGATGTTGTGTTTTATACAGGTGACAGAGTAGAAGGCGTAAGTGGCCCGGATACCAGCCCAGGTTGATTCGTCTGCGGCCAAAAGACGATTGTGCAGAAATATACTGACTACACCATTTGCAGATCTGCGGTGTCAAGGGCGCTGTTGCTTGCGCAAGCTTCACGGCTGGGACCATGTGGCCCTTCAAATTCTTGATGCACCTCACAAAACAACTCCTTGCAGCAGGCGTCAACGTCCAGGCACATACACCTGTCACGTCCGTGACACCAGACGCCTCGGGTGACGGCTCGTTTATCGTCGAGACGCCTCGTGGCAAGATGCGAGCAGGAAAGGTTATCCACGCCAACAACGCCTATGTCTCAGCCCTGCTCCCGGAATACAGCAAAAGCATCATCCCCTGCAAGGGCATTTGCTGTCGGATCACCGTCCCAGAGGGAGCCACGGCGCCGTTGTTGAACAACTCGTACATCACGCGCACCAAGGACAACGCACTCTCGTACTTTATCCCTCGACACGATGGCAGCATCATCGTAGGCGGCGCAGCATCCGTGTTCAAACCATTCAAGGACCAGTGGTATGACAATGTGGACGACAGCGTCCTTATCGAGTCTGCAAAGGACTACTACGAGAACTACATGCAACGAACCTATCGCGGCTGGGAAGAGAGTGGTGCCAAAGTGAGCAACATCTGGAGCGGCGTCATGGGTTACTCATATGACTCTAATCCGCACATTGGTCCAGTTCCCAACAAAGAGGGACAATTCATCATAGCTGGGTTTAATGGGCACGGGATGCCTGTTATCTGGTTAGCAGCCAAAGAACTGGCTCGGATTGTATCCCAAGGGGCTCAGTTTAAGGAGACAAAACTGCCTCGCTTGTTCCAGACAAGCCAGTTCCGCATTGACCGGGCACAGAATGGTACGGAAGAGGATGGTGATATTATAGGCACCGGTAGTTTGTCTGCCACAAAGCCGTAGCATAAGGACAGTACGAATAAAAGGATAATAATTGTATAGATAATAGACTTGCCTATTGTTTCAAGAATACCCAGGCTAATTGGGTGTTTCCATGTACATGGAGCCCTGAACCAGATTTGTCAGAAACATCATATTATGTCTCCTTTTGTCTGCATGTGGCTTACACTTGGACATCCGAATCGAGTTCAGGAAGAACTTACCCGCCATCAGTAAGTCGCAATTTCCCTTGCAGAGTCTCGAGACTTGAGGCTGAGGGCAAAAAAAGACGTTAAACTCGGGTCGCGGCGAGGGCCTGAAAGTCATCCCGGTTTCAGCTCATCCTTCTCGTGCCTGAGCTTCCAGGGCCCCAGCTAGGCAGATTGTTTGCAGGTCCACAGCGTGATCTCAAAAAACAATATCAAATATGTAGATAGAGAAACTTCGACCAATTGAACGTGAGCCCGGAATTCAATATGCGAGACTTGCATTGCTTCAAAAACTCGCGTTTGGCACTGATAGTTAAGTCAATCTGCAGCATGGCGAGGTAAGTTAACCAGTTGACAGATATATATAGCTAAATAAATTATGTATATAGCTACTTAATTAGAGTTAGATTATTATATACAATCTATTGTTTTTATTATATTAAGTTTTGAGGTATGAAACAGTATAAGGGCATCTTTATACACATGTCAATATACCTTCGAAATAACTATATGGATCGAGAAGAACAGGGCCTTGGGACCTTTTGTAACTGTTATTTAAAAAGTTCAAGCCAACCAACAGCATAGTGTGGAGATCACTTTGAACAGGCCTAATAGCAAATAGTTTCGCAAGTCACCTGAATTTCTCATCCAGGGTGCCTGGTAATTTTTATATCCCGAAACGGTTATGTGCAGGATGATCGTCATATAACGGTCCACTTAAGATGAGAATTTGAAACGACAGCGAATTAATAACTTGTTAGTTTTCACGGTTTCCGTCCACACGGACTATTTCCAGTTTGTTTATTTTCTTCTTCTTTATCTTTACCCGCTGTAATATTCAGTATATTTACATTCACGCACACTCAGCAGCAGATCTCTTACCACTGACGTAGGGTGCCAACACAAAGACCACTTAGCAATTCAAAGGGATCAGGATAGCTCCACCCAGCACCAGGAAATACGGCAGATAAACGAGGTTTCAACAAGCAGATCTAGCATGTCACCAAGCAAAGCAACATTCGTTATCGATGATCCGCACACCAAGGACGGCAGGAAAGAAGTTGATAAGTTGCTGATTGAAAATTCACAAGAACTCTCGGATGGCGGAAAACCGTGCATAAGTGTTCATAATGAGATTGGGACAAGTTGGACCGCATCAGTAAATCACATCCTTCTTAGCTGGTGGCCAGAGATCATTTGGTGTGTATTCGCTATTGGACTGCTGGCTGCTCTCGTAGGTCTACTCAAGGCCTTTGACGGGAAGCCAGCTCCTGAATGGTTTGTCTCATTGAACACCGTTGTCGCTGCTATTTCTACAATATGTCGCGCTGCAATGGTGATTCCCGTTTCAGAGGGACTTTCTCAACTAAAATGAAATGCTTTTGTCCGATCTCAACGCTCACTTAATGATCTAAAGACTTTCGACCAGGCAAGTCGGGGACCTTTTGGCTCTTTTTTATTGCTGTCTAAAGCAAGGGGAGGGTAAGTGCCCGTTCTGGCCCAGATATAAACGGCAAGTTTAACCTTATTACGCAGACTATTAGGTATAAGCACAGTTGCAGCTTTAATACTCATTTCTGGCTTGGCAACATCTTCACTCACACAGGCAACCATTGTTTCCGCCCCTCCCCTGCGAAGGATAACCGATAACGCTATTGCGAATAAGGCCGATAGTATAGGTACGGATGATTGGAACCAGCTCCGTGATCCCCTGAGGAGTGCTGTTTTCCAAGCATTCTTCATCAGCGAAAGACAACGAGAAAATCTTCAACTGAATCCAAGCTGCCCGTCTTCTTGTCATTGGAATAAGTTCCGGTCTATTGATATTTGCAATGTGCAACGAAACGTCACAGATCAACTGAAGCTTGAACTTCAAGATTCAGATAATCTGGGTGACTTCGACCTAGTACAGCAAGCCGACAAAGATAAGAAAAAAGCAGAGTACTGGAGGGTCACACTGAGCACACTGATCGATGAGTTCCAGGTTGACGACATCAACTCCTACAACTGGGTGTGCGCCAGTACGTCGGTGATTGACGATTACGCTAAGGGCTTATGGGGAGACGACGTAATGGAATTCCCTGCCACTACCCTATCCACTCAGCTTTTTATATATAAAAAGCTACCATATACTGGAGAAGAAATTACATCATCATACAAAGGGGCTATGAGTCCTTACAGAGCCGTTGCAGTTAATTGGTACTGGTGCATCAAGGAATACGAAATAGATATTTCGTTGGGCACTACCCACATCAGTGCTTTAGAAACCGACTTTCAGGTGATCAATGGGTCCGAAACAGTCCTTGAACGGAAATTCACCCTCGTGGATAGCCTTACGTCAGAAAGGTTTCCTGTTATTCTTGGGAACTGGGCTCTTGGCTTAGGCTGGAAAACCGAGCCTCTGGGCCGAGCCACTGACGGGATGATGAGCCTCGCCACCGACCTTATTTTAGGCAATAAGACATCAATAGAAGACGACCCCTGGGATAACATAATGGCGTGGAAGGAAGATACTACCTCAGCGATGAGTGTACTGTAAGTCTTTTAGGCAGTATCTGTGTCATCCTGATTGTATAAGAAGGTTCTAATTTATCTTCCTGCCTAGTGTTCGCTCTTATAAAACCGATCCAGGTAATAAAGTTCGGGGTTACGCGGAAATCACCCAGCAGACTATTATAATTCGCTGGGCATGGCTATCACTACTGGTTACGCAGGTCGTATTAATGATCCTATTTATGATCTATGTGATCTTTGAGACTTCTAAACTAAATGTCCAGGTTGTTAAAGGCTCTAATATTGCAGAGCTTAAAGCTACGGGTCAGGAAATATCGAGCCTTGAGTCTGAGTGTGCACTGGTTGGCGGCATAGCAGATAAAGTTGACTCAGACCTGATGGGGAGGCTTGTGAGGAGCGATGGTGTTTGGAAACTAAAGGTCAATCGACGAGCTGCTTCCTAGCCTTATATCCTAGTAGTTAGCAATGGTAAGAGCTCTTGCAGGCTGTACCAATCAACTACTGAATTGCCACGTCTCAACGGACGCTGCAGCCTGGGTGTGGTCGCGACTAAGGCTGGTATTATGTTGGCCCTTATAAGTATATTCATAACTCCATTGCCGGGTCTGAACTTGGTGAATTAATAACTGCCTTCTATTCTCGCGGGGTATCATCTCGTGCCCTCTCCATACCTGCTGTAGGTGGCACCGAACTATGTTGCGTCGAGTGCAAGAACCCTGCCCGCTTTCTCAACTCTCCTTGAGGAGTATGTCCGCTCTATGTCACCGGCATGAGTAAAACCAGCTCGAACGACCAGCTCATTACTAACTCTTATGTCACGACCACACAAGAAGGGCCCATTCGGAGCTTTAGCAATGGTCATTGAGGATTAGTGAGTATATATAGAGATGCTTGAGTCTACAGCGACATTTCTCTCATACTCGAATGAGCTCACCAAGTAGTTAGTAGCCAAGGATACTAAACATAGGAGGCATAAAGTAATAGACAGAAACGATTCTCATTATCCCAAATCAACCTATATACAAGTAAAGGTTCTATACTAAATTTACCCTTAACTGGCTCTTAGTTCTTAGGCTTCTAGAAGGCTCCCTTTATTAGCTTAATAACGAAAGTACCACACTTAATAGTATTAATAAGGATATAACCCAACTTAAAGAAAGTATAAGAAGACTAAGTTCTAATAAAGGCAATACTACCACCACCGAGAAGGATATTATCCTCGGGGTAGATATCAAACCAAGCAGCCTCATAGATACTAATACCGATAGGGTCTAAGGGGATAAAACGGCCATCTAGGACATAAAGATTAGCGCCATAATAAGACTAGTAGATATAGCTATCCTTAATATATTAGTTATGGTTAATAGACTTTATAGGGTGCTTAAAGAGATTAGTCTACTTAGGCTTCTTAAGATCGCGGATATCCTAGATAAAAGTAATAGGGTAATTATCGGCGCCAGGGCCAATTCCGTCTTGCTTATTAAGCTTATTATCGAGGATAAGGAACTCCTAATTATCATGGATTCCCAGCTAGCCACTTCATGGTTAATCGTGACCATCTTTGTTTACCCTTTGACTCCCTTTCGCTAAGTGAACGGGGGCTTCCTATATTTCGTGAAGACATTGACTTAACATTCAGAATTGACGGAGTTGTGCTCTTGATTGACGCTTTCGGAGGATGTATAACTGGGAGGTATTACAGGGAGTAATTATAGGGATTCTTTTTAGCCTAGATGGAGCAAGGATAGGACGGTTGGTACGGTATTATGCTGCCAGACTAGTGAGAGGAAATAATTAATAGCTGCTATTAATTATCCCGGCCTAGTAATTAGTGTTTATCTCTATAGTAGTTATTAACCCTGGCGGATACAGGGGGATCCGATCCATAAATGATAGGTAAGCATGGTAAACTGCGTGTGCGTCGGGCCTGGCTTTGTGAATAGCTGAGTGGATCCGAAATCGTACTGCATTCACCCTGATACCACCTTTAGCAGGGTTTTTCTTACCAGCAACAACACGACCAGTCTCTATGTCAAGACATAGCATATTGTCAGCACGGAGACTGCCAAAATGACGGCTGAGAGGGTTCATCCACATGAGTTCTGAGTACTCAGGGTCGCATTAGAGAAAGTGAAGACGGTCACGATACAGGACCTCGTGACACTGATCATTTCAATACTTTTACCTTGACATGTATTCATTGAATATGCATAAACCAAGGTTAATGGGTTACTGGTAGCCTATGGGCGGGGACCTTTTCGCGCCCTTTGACTGACATGCCTCAGACATAAGCAAGGCAGCGAGAGCTTCGTTATAGCCACGTCATCTCGATGACGTGACCACCAGCCCGCAGAATATTTATATTACTGATAGCTAGCGACAGACAATACATTGTCACCTTTTCTAAGTCTGTTAGTTCAGCGTGTGTTATCTACCATAATAAAGCGCACTATAACTATTGAATAAAAACCCTTCGATCCTTTTTTGTCTGTAGGGCAGTCAACTATTTGCCGTTCCGATTTTGAATATTCGTTCACGACAATGAATTACGAGGCTGACCCTAAAACAACGCCCGCATCACGCTGTGTTTTTCTCACTGGTGTAACCGGATTCGTCGGCGGCACTATCCTCTCTTGTCTGTTAAAGGCGCATCCTAGTATTCGGGTCAAAGCTTTAATCCGTGGGGAAAAGGATGCTAAAGAACTCCAATCAGTCTATTCAAATCTCACACCCATCATCGGCGAACTTTCGTCTCTTTCTCTCCTCACATCAGCAGCAGCGGAGGCCGACTTCGTCATCCATGCTGGAGGCGACAATGTCCCCGCCGTTTGCGCGATGATTGATGGGTTGGCATCTCGTACCCGCACTGGATCGCCCATGCCACAGCTCATCAGCCTAACCGGCCCGCGTAGTCTTATCGACTTCTCGAGTCCCATCACTGGAAATCTTAATGAGAGCAGCCGTCCCTGGAGCGATGCCAAGGACGGGCATGCAATACTGAACGTTCCTAAGGATCGGATGCACGCTGGTGCTGATCAAGCCATCGTCGCTCACAGTATTGCTAAAGGGGTGGGCACAATGCTGATCTCGCCTGGTCAATTATGGGGCCGTGGCAAGGGTCATCTGAAGAAGGAGAGCAATGCGGCGTTTTATTATGCAACGGTAAAGAGCCGTGGACGGGCCTTTGTAATCGGTGAGGGTACCGCAACATGGTCGTGGACTTCCATTGGTGATTTGGGAGACGCTGTCGTGTTCCTGATGGAACAGGCACTGAAGAGCGACAGCGAGAGACGCGGCCAAGTGGGAGTAAATCGAGACGGCTACTATTTTGTGCGTACTGGAGACCTGAGTATGATGGAAAGGGCCAAAGCGGTCAGTGAGCGCCTAGGTCTTGGAGAAGTAGAAAGCGTGTCGGTTGATACTGCAAGAGAAATTCATCCGTTTGGCCCCATCATGTGGGGTTGTGGTGAAAGAACGAGGTCTGACAAGCTGCTCGAGCTGGGTTGGAGGCCGAAAGAGACCGATTGGAAGTATTTAATGGAGGAGGGAGAGGGACAGAGGGCATGAGGATAGTATTAAGACAGGACTACTAGTAACTACTTCCGATTTAGTACTTAATTAAAAAGTAGAGAGTTTATATTATATTATAAATACTGTCTGGGCTGAGAATAGCACGCAACTAAACGTCGAGTTTACTTTGGAGATTGTGGCGTTGAAAGCAATTTCAGCAGCCTTTCCACTTGACATTTTAACAATTGAAATATATATTTACATTCTAATTTGCTCTTTGTCTTTGGCCGATAAGCTGTATTCTCTTTCCGTAAAGCAGCCTATGTTATGCTGCCCTCCTCCTCCTAAGGCATGTGTGTCAAAGATAAGTAGATTACAATCTGGGCGGGGCTTTCTCACTTATCTATGCTTTAAAACTCACGAGCCCTGTCTCTACTGACTTTGAAGGGTCATATGACGGGTACAATTTAATAGATAGGTCTGAGGCTGGTGGATGGAATGCTGGTGCTGGTGATGTAGAGGGATTGCCAGCTCAGATAGGATGACTAACCTATCGGCTGTCGCCGTGACGTCAGTAATAATGAATTTCGTGAAGTTATACGGCAACAAAAGACGCAGAACATTATTATGGAAGACCTGAAAACTACTTCGTATAAAAGCATCCGTAACTAAGTATTGCGCAATATATAATTCACCTATGTAATTGTCCATCTTGAACTTAATGACACTTGTTTCTTGTGCTTAGACAATGTAACTCAACGTTACAAAGATCCCTGATAAAGATCAGCAACATAGCAGCTACCAAAATAACGGGACTACTGGTAGTTGCCGCAGAGAATGCCACCGACAACAACGCCATTGCCGAGAACAGCCATCGGCGGAGTCATAGTAGCCAGAGTAACACCAGTAGCCGTGATCAGGTTGCAGAATCCCGCGTTTGCATCCTCGGAGAATGACACGGTCATGAAGCTGATCAAGCTCTGATCCGCTGCATTAAGGCGGACGGTGAGAAAGTTTGTGCTCTTCCACTGAGTGGATTCGCTGATTGACGATCCTGCAGAGTCTGATTAGAAGAGAACAAGACGTTAAACGCGATATCATATCATACCTAAGCAGCCGTGGACCTGCCAGGCAGGGCATGGATTGACGACATATTTCTCCACATGGCTGGTGGACGCACCGTTATTGGCGAGGCCTTCAAGGGCAGCCTTGGCGGCGTCGATCAACTGGTTCTTGTCGCCGGGGGAGCCAGGCTTGTTGAATGTGCCTTGGACTTTCATCTTGATCTTGCGGTTGCCCGCAGCGCCCGTGTTCGCGAAGAAGGACTCCGCTTCGTAGTTTTTATCAGGCATACAGCCACCATCAGGGCACTGCTCGCGGAGCGTTTCAAGTATGTCTGCGGGGAACCTATCGCCAAAGCTAATCTCGCCGTCTCCGAAGCTAAGTACGACTGAGCTTGCTGCTGGGGGGTCTTTGGGGATAGCAACGCCACTTGGTGGGTCGATGGGATCTCGTGGTCTGTCAACCTCATCCTTGGGCACTTCCGAGCTTTGGGGCGCTGGGAGAGCTAGGACGCAGCCTAGCTGACAAGAGAGAAGCGCAAGAGGAATGAGGAACTTCATGTTTTCTGCGATAAATTTATAGTTGCTGATCAGGTAATAAAGCGCCCTTGGGAAAAGAGAAGAGATGTATAGATAGGGGGACTGAGTGTTAAAGTTGTTCTGTAGAAAGTTTCAAGTAAGTAATTGTACTATAGAAAATAAAAGCAAGAGTTGGATGGATGCCATGATGAATTTATACATTTCTCTATACGAAGAAGGTATTGTATGTCCAATGTGACCACTTACACACAGCAAGTTCCTGCGATCAATGCTGTTTACTACGCAAAGCTACTCCCTTCTATCTTGGGAAACGTCACATGCAGCCTGTACAAGGACATATCTTTAGTTAAAAATATATAGTAAAATATTGTACAAGTACATAGGAAGTATAAAATAAAATACATAAGTGTGTTATAATAATATGGGATAGCTCTATGATCGGCAGGCTATGCAGGTATGAATTTGGATGCCTAGTCAGTGGCACAGCTAATATTATCTAGCCGATGGCAGAATTAATCTTATCTAACCGATAACAGGGATTGTATTGTATGTGTGATAATAGGAATAGTATCATCTGGCTGATCGACAATCTTATCTAACCGCCTTTCCCCAGAATCTGGGGTAGTCCAAACCCCTTAGGTACAAAATAAATTATGCATGAAATAAGAACTCTAAAATCCTATGGAATCCTGCGCAATCCAAAAGTACCTAACGTGACGTATTAATAAGTTAATAAGTGAGCACGAAGGATTCGATTCCTCAGCAGCTGGGTAATGATAAGCGGTACTACCTATTACACACTTTTCTAAAGCAGGTTTCCCAATCGCAACTGGCGAAGACCGCTGATCAGAGGGCTTTATTACGACTGTTGATACCCACCAACTTGTCGTAATGGTTGCTTGTATTGTCGCTGCCTGGAACTAACTAACCGGGCATCAGTAGCACATCAAACTGCACGCAGCTCAAAACAAAGCATACCTAATCAATTACCAGAAGTAGAGGTGTAATAGTAAGGAGAAATCGATGAACGCCTAGTTTCCACTTTATCGCCCCGTGGCAACAGAAAGTCGCAGGGCGAGGGCCAAGGGGTATAAGTATTAGTTCATACCCTCTTGAAATGTTCCTAGTCGACATAACCGTGAATAAAAGTACCACTATCAACATATCCCAACATCTACCAGTAGCTTTACAACATGAAGTCGTCCATCATTGCAGCAACTCTCGGAGCCATATTGTCAGTGGTTGCTGCTCCTAACCCAAAGATAGGAGGTCTGTATTTCCATTCTTCATCTCTGAGAGGTCTCCCAAAGGTCTTTTGATATCCTTGGATGCTGACATTTCGCAAACCAGAAAAACTTGGTCTCCTTTCTCGTGGAACTTGCTCGGTGAACCTAGAGTTCAAAGAGACATGGCATGAGGCCGGCCAGACGCGCCGGCGCATCCAAGTTCTTGCAGACGGGACGCCGCCTGATGGCTTCTGCCAATACATGGGCGGCGTGAACAAGCAGTGCTACATTCACGAAACCTATGGGCACGTCGTTGATACCAGCTACGAGCTGGGTCTCGGTGGAGATCAGAGGTTCTCGGCTGACTGGAACTATGCCCTGGATAACTGGAGGCGTGAGACAGGATGCAGGCCGGACCCAGACGAGTGTGTGAACGTGCAGCCGCCTGCACGACACCGCCGCGAAGACAAACGTGATGACGACGAGAAAAGCCGTGATAGGCCTGGGCTATGCCTCGTGAATGCCGAGGTTAAGGAAACGTGGCGTGAGTCGGCCAGGACCCGCCGGCGCATCCATGTGACAGCTGAAGGAGCCGACGTTACTATTTTCTGTACCCGTATGAAGGGAGAGAACAAGCAGTGCTACGAGCATAAGTGCTATGGCCCGGGTTACGTTGTGGATATTAGCCACGATCTGGGACCAGCAGGGGATTATACCTTTTGGAAAGACTATAAGGAGGCTATGGACCTCTGGATGAAAGAGACTACCTGCAGGACTGGTACTTAGATGAGTAGGGGATTAACGGGCGTCCATATCGCATACCTGTAAGAGCAGTCGTCTACCATACTATGATAGGAACAATAAGGCACTCTGTCGTTACATTATAGAACTACCGACCTTCCGTTACATACCGCTAAGAGATCTTCGCTGGAGTTGCCCGACTTATTAAAAAATGGTAGAATATTATTAGGTGAGGACTCAAGCTATGATGCCAATCATCGAGCCGCCTACCTAAACACTCTCGGGTTGTGGCTTGTTGAATGATCTGATCGAACAGGCTTATAAGCCGATCTTGATCATGCCGTCGAAGCTACCGACATGGCAGTCAAGACTGTACCGCTTGATCACCCTGATCGAGTCATGTGTCTGATCAACCTCGGAATCTTGTCGGCCGGCAATTTGAACTGACTGGTCAATAAGTGATCTCGACCGCGTCGTCCAGGTTTGTGATGTCAGGCAAGAGCTCTTTTTACCAACCAATCCTTCTTAAACCGCCTATCTAAACAACTTTACCATATGATTTAGCAGGCGATTTAATTAGGCCGGTTCGATAGATAATCTTAACCATACCATCGAGGTACCTAAGATAACAGTAGAGGTAACTTCTCCAGACCATATGGATCAAGTCAGCTATTTAAATACTCTCAGATACTATCTAGATAAGCAATACGAGCGAAGTGGTTCGATAGATAATCTCACCCGCTCTCTCTTATCCTTAAAGGAAGATTAGAATTGCCCAGGCACGCCACATCTATCCGCATTCGTATGGCACTAAGTGCTGCTAGCACATACACTTCGCAGTCAAACTAGGAAGAGTTAGACCAGCTGCTTGAACAGACTATGGAGTTACTTCCGGCTATCGGTTCGCGCTTATTCTGCTAATGGATATGCGAGGTAATATTTCCAACCTAAAGCAGAGACATACGGGTTTGGCAAATAAGTTCATATCCCTTCAGGACGAGCTCGATTCGCCGACGGGTAGCGCACCTCCTTCAGTCTCAAGCAATAATGCGATTTCCCTGGAAATACAAGCGAAACGACATCGCGAGAAAGACCAGAGATTCACCAAACTCATCAACGAGATTCGTGCTTAGCCGGGATTTAGTAGCTTTTTTCTTCCACCGACTGCAGATTAGCTAATAGCTTCTACGAGTTTGAGCCCCATCATCATTATTAATCAGTTTATATCGCTGTGATGTATTCCTTGTCGAGCTCGATAGGATTTTAGTGGTGTAACTTTGTGATCTCACATTGGAAGAGGCCCAAAGTCGAGCCCACGGCCTGCATTCACCTTGGTCAGCAGGCTCTTTCAACATGGAATCACTAGTAGAATAGCTCTGGGAAGTCATCTGTTACTCGTGCCTAGACGCCCTTGGCTTCAAGGATTCGCCTTCTAATAATAATTAGCCTCGCGTGTAGTGGATTTCCACGAGGCATCTCAGCCGGCTACCTCTTCACGCAGCAGGACGCCATACTGCAGCGTCGTCGTCCACCGATACCATCATGGATAGAGTCATGTCGACGTACGCTTCATACATCAAGGCATTAATACATGGACGCCGACATACCATTCGAGGCCATAGCACTCCTGAGCCGGACTCGGCCCTCTTGATTGCCATACGCGAAACATCCAACTCGATTGTGTCAAGTCACATTAGAAGAAGGCTGTCAGCACTGGCTACGTTGGGTTTCTTCATCCCGTGTTGGATCTCGCCTATTTGAAGAGCTACTAGACACCTACATTCTGCGGCCGTTGCCCTCAGCACATATCGAGAGCATCATGCGTGCTCGACTGGGTGGTCTCTTTGGCCTAAAACTCGAATCCCGTTCAATAGCCAACGTCATGACCATCAAGATGGTTATTCGGTCACTGCGAGATGCCTTATCGTTCTCTGATTTCCTGTAGAGCCCGCTCTGATCACATATTTACAATGCCGCCTGTTGCTGATAATGTTTATATATGATTCCGGCTAAAACGGCTATTGTTTTTTTCCTTCCCCCTGGTAATCTAGAAATCCTGCTGACGGTCCATCCCGACTGATCATGTAGCCGAACCGCTTCGGCTCCTTGAGCACAAGTGGAGGTAGATCCGTATTGCTCTCAATTCTACGGAATTTATCTTGTTGTCTCCCCCAGAGATCTTTCCCTTCTCTCACTGCAGCAGCGATCTTATCCTTGTCCCTGTATTGGTCACGATTCATCCATCCATGGGAAAAGCTCTCCATTTTGTTGAGGAACTGGTCTATCGTCGGGAAGCAGCTGCTGCAGTGCCATCCTGCGTTACTTAGCACGCCCCTCTCTAGGAAACGCAATGGGCGAAAACCGCCATCTCCATTGCGTAGATTGGTAGGTTTGAGGGTTTGGCGCCCTTCGTAGTAGGTCGCTTGAGGGTGCTGCCACTCGGGCCCAATATGTAGAAACTGGAATGAGTAATAGTAAAATTTGGAAGCAAGCGTCAGTCGTCGAGGGTAGTCGCAATATCGAAGGACAACCAGGGCTTGTGGACGAGGGATCTCGTCTGCATCTGCCACGATAAGAGCGTCTCCTTTGTATGGAGCCTGTTTTCCTTTCAAACTAAGCATAACTTGATCGAAAGGGGCATCTCGTTGTAAGTCTTCGTAGTCCCAGGCACGATGCGGGTTGAAGGTGGATGGAAAGTCCAACTCGTGATATATAATTTTATCGTGGTAGCGACGGAATCTACTCCAATTCTCTTTGAGAACGAGTGGCTTTTTATTGCCCTGAAATGATTTGGGCGATTCGACGATGATGAAGTAGTCAACATAGTCGTATAATGTGTTCAGACGTATCTCAAGGAAGTCCAGCTCTGTATTGACCATGACCATATCGAATACCTTTCGCTGGCCAGAGGCACTCTTAGGCACAAAAGCCGAGTACCCATGGCTAGCACAGAATTCATGCGCTGCCTTGGAGGCATATGAATCTGAATGTTTTCGACCATGACCGTTGGTCCCGTTGAAAAAGTCTAACAGATGTAGCGGTGCGGTGATTACTTCATGAGCACCACCACTGTGAGGAGCAGGCCTGAAGAAAGCCCACCAGAACAGGGAGCAAAGGCCGATAACCAGAATAGTTCTAGATGCCCGTTTAGGTACCATGATTAATCTGAATGGATCTGGACGTGAATGATCGAGAACAGCGTGTCCTCACGGAAGAATTGAACCTGACCAGCACATGCTTATGCCCCCTTTGTTATCGTTATCTAATCTAACTTATTTTGGTTGAACACGGAACTCGGCACCAGAAACACGTGAAATCCTGCAACCAACACCTTGCATCTCATGGTGTGATTGGTGTGACACGAGAGACAGCGGCTGAGCTCTATGGATTTTTGATTGGTTTAAACAAGCTGAAAAACGCCCCGACAAGAATGACAGATGGCACTTTTGTCCACACCTATACGAAGATCAACCAAATCGGTCGCACCGGTCAAACTGTGAGGCTTTCTTTGACTAATAAATTAGCGCACAAGTGGTCTGACGCGTATATGGCGACCATTCACAAGCCACGCAGTCTAATTCACTCATGCATTACCTACGCATGAATGACAGATGATCGACGAAGGAATATTCCTTACGTTTGATCTTGCGGGAGCTAGATAACTGCCGTTCCGATCCGCCGAACGAATCGGGGGGTTTTCAAGACTGAATAATCCAATGAGCAAGAGGAAAAGAGCCTCCATTTGAAATAAGAGGTGGACACTGAACAGGAGATAGATTGACATTTAAGATTACCTAGCTTACCCGTCGTTGGCTCCATCGAGAGGGTTACGTTCTAGTTAAAACCAAGCTCCGATTCAACAAATACCTGATTGTGGAATGGAGACCGAGGCCATGCTTACATAAATGTAGGTACTTTATACAAACCATCATTCAGGGCGGCTCCTCAAAAATGAAAGCACTTCGGCCCAGGAACCTTTGATATGCATAATCCTTGTGGTCAGCTCGAGTAGGCTGCCAGTCTACAAGGTATAGCTTTTATGATCTGACTATGACAGGGATCCAAGCCCTGACCTTATTCTTGAGACAGCTAAACATACTGTCTCGGTCCCTCGGGTTGCGACATGCGCTCAGGCCACCTGGAGGTAGTCCAAGGTTATTATTAAATCAATGCGCTAAGGCCGCAGATTAAATAAATGTGACAGCCCTTCCTAGCCCTTACCAGGGTACGTCAGGATCTGAGCTTACTGTGTGCAGATCTCTCAATGAACGAGGGCGATGTCGACAAGGCTTTCCGACAAAACTCGAAAGCGCATTTCAATTCGAACCTGGACTGAGAATGATTTGAAAATGTCCTTTGCCTGCTAATTTTGGAAGGGGGGTTTGGTTGAAGTTGAATATCAAGTAGTCCTCTAATGTTATTCATAGAGTTTCATTTCGCACAAACCTTAGTAGTATATTGAACCATTCATCAGAATCCTATGTGTGCATCATGGTGGCTCACTGTCGGTCGTTGATATGAGGTCCATTCAATGAGACTGAACACTGTCATGACACATAATGCGGGATTTTCAAGCCATGGTCTCTTTCCCTGTTGCATACTGGGCGAACTGGAGTAAAAGGAAAGTCGAGGTAGGAGTCCTATCGGAACCTTAATACGTAGTATGATCTTCATGAACACGCGTTGTTCTGCAGGGCTTACACTTCTCAGCTGACGTGTTAATGCCCTCAATTTGAGTGAAGCTGCCAGAGTAGGAGACTGCCTTGTGGCAATCACGTTGCTCAAGCCTTTGCCCCAACATTGAGCGGAGCCTCCTTTTCGCTGGAATTTGTTGGTAAAGGAATCTTAGACAGCATGAGAACTTCAGTTGTAGACGAACAGATGTGTGAAATTGGAGCTATATGATGTTGCATTTGAACAATCGCATCAGGAACTGATGTGTATCTGCTCGAAACGAACCGTGCTTGGGCTGACCAACACGAAGGAACGCATGGCCTTGAATATCAGATGATTCCGAATGATTTTGACAGGTATTAACGCCGGTAAGAAATGTCTCAATGCATGATACGAGGGCGCAGGATGCAAAATGTTCCCAGTTTGAGAACTTAACCTGCCAGCAACGATGAGCCCCTGCAACAACCAAGTGTTAATAGTTGGCATAATGTGTGAGAATCACTCTCCTTTACAGCTATAAGAGTCCTCAATGGTCTTGATTTACGATGAATGACACCGCAAGCTTCTTGTCTCTCTTCAATTAACCATACATTAAACACATACCCTCCATACCTACCATCAAAATGAAGACCTCTTTCTTCAATATTGCTGCCCTGGCATTCGCTACCATTTCTGGCGCTGCCGCCAATCCTGCCCCCATGGGGATGTCAGTTGACATTTCCGAGCGTGACGGCGTGCTTGAAGTCCGTGAAGTTGTAAGTAACCTCAACCGAGACCGTTGGAGTGAGCAGTGTGTCTGATTCTATATACGTACAGCCCCGCGCTGAGGCCGGCATTCAATGCAGAGAGTGCGTTCATCTCGGTGGTCGCTGCACCATTGGTGATGGTAGCTGTTATGCTTCTGAGCATGCCAGTTGCCGTTGGTGTGGAAACCATTGCAAGTCTAGATGTATTGGAGATGGACAGACCTGCGAGCAGTGGTGTCTTTAAGTCCTTGTAGACTCACGCCAGACGAAAAGGCAAATTTTCAGCCAAAAGGTTCAATTGCAAGTAAAGCACACGTGAACTGAAGAGCGCAATTACAACACTCGTTTATACTATCAGAGTCTCAACAAGAGGGTAGCTAGCTTAAACAACACTCACTTAAAAAGAGAATAAAATATCAATAATTTGGATGTATTTTATTAAACCGTGTTCACTTAATCATATTCCATTGTCCATCCTGTCTTTTTGCCTAGTTTTAGGCAAATATACCATACTATTTCTATTTAAATCTTATCCAAGTTGGATGTTAGTATAGTATATCTAGTTATCTTGTTAAGCTTTATAGCCTAGATTATCTTGTTTCATCTGATGTTCTATTCTTTCTAGTTTATTTCAAGGTTTAGAATTTCTTCCAATGTCTTCCAATGTAATCGGCATGGATTACTTTCCAGCTTTCTTCCATAGAGGCAACATGACTCCATCCTCCTCATCTCTCGCGATCGAGAGATCGTAGAAGATTTAACTAGAAGCCCTTCGTCCATTTTCAATGTCTTTGCCCTTGATGAGAATGACTCGATTAGACTCCTGAGGGAGCGATCTGGTGATAAGGACTCCCCGGATGAGGATGCCTTGTACCTAGTAAGGTCTCTTTATAAGATACCCCTCGCCATAACCTAGGCCGCCGCTTTCATATCTAGTGGTGCTTCCAGCATTATAAGATATATCAGGCTGTATCAGAAGGGTCTCAAACTCCGGCAGCAAGATATCCCGATACCACAAGCAGTGAGCGTAAGCTAGAATCCGTCCTTGGAAAAAGTTCGCGAGTACCAGTACAGCTCCCTAAAGCTACTCTCACTAATGAGTCTGCTTCACAACGACGATAAACTTGACTTTCTTCCCATCAAGGACATTCCCAAGTATGAAGTTGACAGGTCCTTGTTTGAAAGAGACATCGCACCACTATTGCGGTTTTCCTTGATAATGATTGGCGGAGAGTCCTTCGACATTCATAGGCTCGTCCACCTTGCAATTAGGTCTTGGCTTACAGCCAATAGCTAATTGCACCAACGAGCTCGGGAAGTTCAAACTCTAGCTGTTGATGCCTTTCCCAATACGTCAGCTAGATTCGAGTACTGGTAAAAGTGTCTGGCTATCTTGCCGCATGCTAAAGCGACCCTGAACTTGGATATCGGACCAAAAGACCTTAAACAAATAACCCGGCAGGGTAAGATACTGTACAGCATGGGATGCTATGAGTATAACAAAGGCGATCATGCTGCGGCGTTGAGACATTTTGTGGCCGCGAACGAGATACAATCCGAGTTTCTCGAGGCCGATGACGAAGACTTAATCTCAAACAAAAATTGGATGCTTCAGCTGTTATCGAAAATGGGACAATGGCAAATAGCAATTGATGCTGTGGATTTAACCCTTGCCGACTTGACGAGCCGTGGCCCTGGGTTGGTCAAATCCAGTGGATGTTTGGGTCTCTTAGAAGAGAGGGCCAGAATCAAGCTCGAGGAAGGTAACTTTGAAGAAGCTGAAGCAGGGGCTCGATCGGCTTCGCGACAAATGATGACACAAGATGGCGTGTCAGAGGTACATAAGCTTGATGCAAAGCGCACATTAGCCCGGGCCATAAGTTTTCAGGGTGAGCCAGAGCAAGCAGAGAGCCTATTCGGACAAGTCCTCAGCAGACGTAATCAAGTCTGGGGTATGGACCATATCGACACATTGAAGAGTGTTCTAGACTTGGCGCAATGCCTTTCAGATCAAGGTCGTTATGACGAAGCATCTCGACAGTTTGAGACTGCCTGTGCTGGCCTCGAGCGATTCCCTGACCAGGAAAAGCTACGGGCTCAAAGGGCACGAAAGCAATGGGAGCAGTCTGTAGCTATCAGTAAAAATTGTGGCTTGGTACGGATGAAACGCGAGCTACAGGCATCTTGGTGGAGGAATAAGCTACAAATTGTTGGCTCACCACATGCTACTCTCGACCAGGCACAATCCTATGGCGGGCTAAGAGCATTATGGCGACCTGTCTTGTTATTCTTGGTATCTCTAGCTACCATATCCATGCTGCTCAATGTCTCATTGCATGGAAATGGAGAGATACCGCGAATGGGAGAATGGATGCATGATTAGTGGATTAGATACGAGAGGCGGATTTGGAGGAAAATAGAACACAATGAAGCCCTCAACAGAGATCAAGACGATAGGATACAACAATTGGAGAAGGAATTTCAACATGATATGAGGGAGTTGAAAGAGGAAATTAAAATCTTACAGCAGAAGTAAACTAGGACTAAGACAAATTCTTCCGGAAAATGGCTCATGTGTTTATTCGTGCGCGCACACATGAATATAACTTCCCAATTGGGGCCCTTGTACGTTGGGGCTGGATGTTATCCTCTTAAAGTCCCCTGACTAAGTCAGAGGTATGCTGTACTGCATTTCGTTTCTTGAAAGCTACTGACCGTGACTAGGATAGTGAGATACCAGAACAAGAACCCCGAGGCGGTCAACTGACACAATCTCGTGTCTCAATGGGGCTTATACTTATACCCATACCCTTCCAGCCATTACGGGAGATTTATTGCACGAGGCGTCAAACCACAGAATAACGTTACGCGAATCTAGAGTGACATTGAAGAATCTTTCTTTGAATATAATTATATAGCTGGTAGCAGTCTACATAGATAAATGTAGAACAGCCCACAGTGTTTTAAAATATCGGAGGCCTAACTTATTTCGTCCTTATCCTCTTGAATGATCTTAGACTTTAAAGAGATTGATGTTGCCTTTGAACAGTCAGGTTCGCTCTGCAGGGTATGTTAGCCGCCTGTGTGCAATCTAGACTTATCGATGTTGTCATCTAAATTGTAGAACTTACAGCCTCACGTATATATAGCCTTGCAATGTCGTTCGCTAGTGCTAGTGACATGTGTGATTACCTTGTCCTTAAGTAGGGATATGTTAATTGAGTCTCGAAAACATGCGCGCGTCCGAAAGCCTCTTCCTGCCTTCTCAGTGCAAATCTTGCAACACCTAGAGACTCGCATTTTTCGTGGTGATGGCGGAGGCAAAGCGTTGCCAACATGTAAAACCTTCAATCCAGCAAGTTAAAACCCATTTCCACCACAGTAATCCCCATCTGGGAATGCCATGTCGTATCAATCTTGTACGGTCAAACGCTATGGCCTCGATCGAGTGTATCACGACAAGCGGTGGAACGCCTGTCTTGATGATCCAACGGAACGACTCTGCTCTACCTGGGGAGATAGTATTAAATATGTGCCACATCGAGCACTCATCAGGAATTAATATAACACCAGTCAAGCAGATATAAGAGAATACTGCTCCACCAAACACGACGGCAGCGAGACCGCGAGGCCTCTCATAGGTAGTGATCTGTACTGGTGAGGTGCGGGTAGACATTGTGACGTAGCAACCAGCGTGCAGATTTGGCTAGAGAAATAGGTAAAGAATGGTTCTAATAGCGGTATATAAAAAGAAGGCTTTTAGGTTCTGGGACAGTAACGGTAGTCTATTAAATACTATGACTATAGCATGCTGGTACTGTTTTAGAAGAATAATTAGGCGATTTAAATATACCAACCTAGATGGTTTAAGCTTGCGAGCAATTAGGTACGTAGCTGCCAAGCGTCATTTAAAAACTCGCCGTCTGAATTTATACTAGCTTGCGAGTGAACCACTTAACGCATCGGATTGCTCTTGGGCATATACCCCGAAGTGGTTTAAGGCAGATAGGTGTCGGGTCCACTAGAAATAAACAATGTTTTGATAGCCCGATTGTTGGGAAAGACACGTGCCGAATAATCATCAGCAAATCATATGTCTTGTATTCTCTGCAACTAGCTATTATAGGGTCTGTTTTATTAAATCATAGATATTCCGGACGCGTCAGTAATACAATTAGTTAAATCCTAATATGGTATAAGCTAATTAACCCAGCTAGCATAATGTAGATGCCTAACCAAAAGCAAGATACATCTTCCTGTATGTTATCTCTATAGCACAATTTGTACGGATACCCAATTAGGAGGAAGCTAATAAAACAGACCCCTGCGGTCTATGGCGCTATGCCAAATCCGAGTATCTGGGAAACAGTGCCAATCATCCATGATAGATAGCTCTCTATTGTGTTCTCTCTGTTATCTGGAGTAAGACCCTAGTCTAATTTCCAAAACCATACACTTTTCTCATGTCGATACGGTGAGCAAAAGCTAATACACTTAACACCTTAACCACCTAGACAGCTTCAGTGGTGACTTTGCCGGTAATCCCATCAATGGCATCAGCATCGAATGCATCGACAGTAGTACTAGCGAACTTGCGTGCTGGCACTCTCTGAGCGAAAAGGACATCGAGCTCATGATACGAGCGGTTCCAGGTCTCAGGCAGTCGAAAGTAGCTCCACACAAACATACCAAAGCAAGTGCCACCCCAGACAAACCCGGTGTATCCCTTCAAGTTCCAGGCCTGGGGGTTCATGAAATACTGCTGCAAAACGCCACCGACCGTACCCACGATGTTAGAGGCATCTCGGGCAAGACAAATTGTCTTTTGCCGGAGGCGTGTCGAGCCCATTTCAGCAGGAAGTGCCCATCCAAGCTGGCCAGCAGATAGCTGAAATATAAAGGTCCAGAGCAAGGTGAGACAGGCCTGGCTCATAGCAACGGCATGAATATGAGTCCACACATTCATGATACCGATAATCATGAGTACGCAACACATGCCACCCATACCCCAGATGTAAATTGTCCGCCTGCCAAAGTTGGGCATGAGCAAAAACCAATTCACGAGACAACCGAAGAAAGCGAGTCCAGTACCCCCCAATGCGAGAGAGTAAGTTGCGCTCGTGCCGAGACCAACTTGAGAGAAAAAGTAGGAACTGTTATAGGCGAAGCAAATTCCGCAAAGAATCTGACCAGCAAAGACAACGCAGGCAATTTCGGTACGGCGGAGCTCAGTGCCCTTGAAGCAGTCCCAGTAGCTTGTTCCGACATTCAGACGCTGCTCAAGGTTGTTGGTGTAAATGATGGTCGAAAGAGTCTTGCGAGGATCGACGTTGGTTGCTTTGGGAGACTGTAGACGACGGAGAGACTGTTCAGCTTCCTCAAGTCTGCCCATTCTGACCAAGTACCAAGGTGACTCTGGAGACATCCAGATGAGAGGAATGAGGAATACGGGCCAGATCCATTGCAGGGCAAAAGGAATCTTGTAACCCCATTCATCGGTACGGGTAGAGAGACCTTTGAGCACACCCGCAGAGATTAGTTGGCCAATGATGAAGCACATGTTGGTGTATGATGTCATGTAAGTTCGAAGGCTTGTTGGGAGTACTTCGGATGCATACGCTGGAGCGGTGGTTGCCAAGATACCCCATGGGCAGCCGCAGAGAATCTCGCCGACGACGAGGACCGTCAAATTCGGCGCAAAGAAGACGACAAATATGGTGAGCGAAAGTGCAACAAGAGCTCCTAGCTGCACCTTTCGGGAACCGTACTTGGTTACAAGATATCCGCTGATGAGGCAACCAAAGATAGAGCCAACACCACCACCCTGTGACAGTCCAGCTTGCCAACCAGCGGTCAACTGATAGCCAGTTGGGACTTCGGGAGAAACCCCAACAAACCGTCCGTATCTGATTAGGAATGAAGCTAAGGGTATACGATTAATAATATGTTCTGCTGCATCCCGATTCTTTAGACTTACGGTAAGCGAAGAAGTTGGACAAGAGGTTGGTGTCGTAGCCTTCCATGATGACGCAGGTAGACGATACAAGTGCCCACATGATAGCTTGAGGATAAGCCTTGATGGCGTCGGCAATGGAAAGATCGTGTTCGTCTGCCGCGCCCTCCATGGCAGCCTGCTGTAGTTTAGAGTCATGGATTGTTGCTGTCATAGCAACTTCAGCCAAGGCCGTCCCCAGCTCGACCTGGTGGATGGAACCGGTGTCCTTCTTCTCCATTGTGTAGAGATGCTTGTTGGATCTTGATGCAACTGTAAGAGGAGGAGAAATAATGTGATTGAATGTGATGATTCTGTTAATTAATGTTTTATCAATAAGCTGGGAGGTGAATCTTTATACATACACAGATGATAGATTGAATATTAGCACCGAGCTATACATCCAACAGTAATTCGATCACATGTTGAGAAACGCAAGCATTAGGATTTGATCCATGACAGATGGGAAGTTATTCGGATGAGATATCAGCCCACGAGTTGAGCTAGGAAATAGTTTGGACTGCTCCAGTGTTTGTGTCGGCCCGATATGCACTCTTTTCTGCCGTTTTCCTCATTTGTACCAATAAACAGTTCGACGAATGCCTGCCCCTTGCTGGTGGCTGTTTAGCCTGGCAATATAAAGATGCCCGCATTTTCCCCATGGGGAACTACGGCCCACCTTTTCTATGCCTATGATTAGTCTGGCCATCTGGGGTTAAAACTACGAGCACGGCCCATGCCCCCAGGCCGAATAATGCCCCCTTTAGTTAGTACAGCTCCTTAGTGTTAAAAAGATCTATGGTAGCTTCTCTGGAGGAGCGTAACATGTTTTAAGATCGCATGATTCTGTAAAGGGTAGCAGATAGAAATGCAATGTTTGTTCAGCAGGATAAGGCACGAATGCGAACCATCAAGGTAGAAGGTAGTAGAAGAAAACGTAAAAGCACGGCCACAGTAATACAACCTCAGTTGCATTCATCCACGTGCTATAACGCGTTTAATAAGTCAGCGGATTAGTTAAGTGAGCGGATCACTCTTATTTCTACCTTAAATCTGATTTTTAAAAAACAATTTAAAATTTTAGCTTAAGCCTAAAGTAGCTAGGATTTTAATAGCTAAAATATACATCCTAGAATAAGCTATATTAGTTTCCCTACATTTAAAAATAAAATCTTGTATAATTATAAACTGTAAAGTCTACTTATGCTGTAAAATACACTATATTTTAAGGTTTTCTATATGAAATAGAATTTATAAAAATATTTTGAAATAACTCACTTAAATAACTAACTTTACTACTTTTAGAAATAATTTAATTAGATTTTTGGCTAATTTATTAAAGCTTTATAATACTATAGGGTAGGCTATTATTAGCTGCATAGTGTGCTGATCCATCCCGCTTGTATGATCCGCTCGCTTATCAAACACGTTAATTGAATCTTGATTGATATATATCTAATTATCACTTATTCTCTACACTTAAAAATCGCTGACATCTGTTTTCTTTTATGCAATCCGGTTGATATCTTTGTCCTATGTGTGAGAATCGAGGCTCAACTTTGCTCGTCTTGCCAGGTGATAGTCGCACAATTGTCTTCTTCAGAGGGTTTATCAGATCATCAAGATATCAAATTCTCAATCTAATTTCCTGAACTGGAACGTTCAGCCCACGGATGTCTCCTATACGGTATTCCTTCGTCGGTATAACTAACAACTTGAAATTCATGACTCAGAATCTTCGCAACAGAAATATTCCAGTAAGATTACACCGAGCATCAAACAACCAGTTCGACATTCAGGCGGAAATGAGGCTTGCTTCGTATTCCCAGTAGCTGGCGATATTGGTGCTGCCGATGCCGACATGAACCTTTCCAGTGCCGCATATGCATGGAAGAACTGGGTGTACTATAGCAACGGAAACGGGGCGTTGCGTCACTTGGAAGCACCTACTGTAACGGTCCAGATGGGCATGATTGCAGACAAGCATATGCCTATTGACTTGACTTTCGCTGGCCGGGCCTACGACGACCTGGGTCTTTTCAAATGGGCGAATGTGTTTGAAAACAGAACTAGGCTTAGATGACGGAAGCATACTTCGTGTCAACATTGCGGGTGTTTTGTGTATTAATCGGAATAACAAACAAGAGGATACAAAAACGGAGCAAGTGATAGAAATCACTATCGATGGACAAGATGTACCGGCGGAACGTGTTAGCATCATAAAGGAAGCACACACGACCACAGTCTTTAAAGCTAATCACTTCTCAACAGCTTCTTTCTTCTCACTCTGTATCAAACGCTGCGTAGCAGTCTCAGTAGTTTGGAATCTCCAAGCCTTAATCTTACGCTCAAAGAGTTCGTCAAGCTCGGCAGGCGATCGACTAAGACACGTATTAACTTTTGTCACGACTTCAAGGTAACCAACGTTACTCACCGAGCAGTCTCGGGCACCAAGAGCCATGTACCAATAACCCATGGGAGACCAACGCCAGCATAGAAAAACCCAGTCTTGAGCTTCCAATTCCATTTATTGGCGTTGATCATATATGGTGTGAGAACCGACATAACAAGGCCACTCATGGAGTTAGCAGAAGCTGCGAAGCCAGAGGTATATGGTCGAAGGCGTTGCGAGGATATTTCTCCAATGTAGCCCCAGCCAGCAGCTCCGTTGGCTGAGATACCAATGTCTAGTGAAAGGGAATTAGCTTCTTATAATTGATGGGGATAGACCATGAACAACTTACTCCAGAAACACGCAAACAACACAAACATATAGGTACTTGCACCACTTTGGGGAGCAACTCCTATGATACCGACGATCAGGCAAGAGATCCACATCAAAGACGTAGCGCAGCAGGCCATGCGGCGACGACCGAATTTATCGACTCCAAAGACAGCTAGAATAACCACGACGATCTGCAGAGACGTAGTGATGGCCTTGATCTGGAAGGGGTCGGCCAGGCCAGCCTGCTGGAAGAAGTATGTACCAAAACTGCCAAAGAGGGCAAGACCCAGGAACTGCTGCGCAACAATGGTCCACATGGCAGTGATGGTACGGCGGCCGTCGATGCCCTTGAAGATAGCCAGCCAGCTTTCGTTTCGTTGCTCGGCCGCCAAAGCCTTTTCGTGCTCGACATTCAGGGCGAGGAGTTCGTAGTGGCGATCGACATCAAAGTCCTTGACTCCACGGTAGAGAAACCTGATACTCTTCTTGGCCCTCTCTTCCTTCCCGGCAGTCACACACCAGGAGGGCGACTCCGGAAGTAAAATGTAGATGATGGCCATGACTCCGATGTGACCCCACTGGGTATACACGGGTGTAAGCCAGTTGAAGGGATCGGTCCTGTTTAGCCTCTGGAGAGCCACGTGGGTGCAGAAAGAACCCAAAGTCCACCAGAAGCTGTAAAGCATCAACATGCCACCACGGACTCTGGTTGGGCTGACCTCGGTGATGTAACCCAGCAGATTAGCCTGGAGGCAGCCTACTCCAGTACCAGCAAGCATCTTGGCACCAAACCAGACCTGCCAGCTTCGGGCAAGTGACTCGGCCAAGACACTGCTCATAAGGATAGTCCAGAGAGTGTACATGGCCTTTTTGCGGCCGAATCGTGCAACCACAAACGAGATGCCGATCTGGCCAAGGATCTGACCTACGTTTTGGCCAGCACTCCAAGTGGCGATGATATTGGAGGCAAGGAACTTTTCGCCCTCTTCGTTGACCCCTGTGGCAAACTGCTGAACAAAGCCTTTGTTTGCAATAATGCTTGCTTGCATACTAGAATCACATCAGTCGAGTACTATGAGAATAAGGTAGATATGATACATACGCAATTTGGTAACCGTCAGCTCCAGCACTAAAAGCAGAGAGCAGGCAGACGAGTGAGGCCATCTTGAAGGTTCGAACAGTCTCCCAGAAGGACAAGTGCTCATACCCCGAGAGGGCCTGACCCTGTGTAGCGGCCTCAGCAGCAAGGTCATCATGCTTCAGTGCATTTTCGGCATGGTGGAGAGATTCAACTCGGACAGGATTGTCAATGGGCGTTTTGGAGTCGCTGGGAGCAGCCATAATGATTCAAGTCACTGCTTTTGATATTGAGCCCAAAAGGGAAAAAGACGATGAGATTCATCCAAAGCTGACTTGGAGGCCGTACTCGAGGCCATTTCATATAAGAATTCGTTGCTGTATAATCCCAGTACTTGCCTCGATCCCCGCTCCCCACGGGGTCAGGTCAACAAGCCCCCATATTCGCTGTTAGCGCGCTTATACCCCTCAGTCTGGGCAACTGGGGTAAAAGATCAGGGGTCATAATTGGACAATTGTCTTGACCCCATGACGCTGCATCCCGGACGAGTTTTCCGACAAAGTTTTCCGACGAGTTGTTCAGCCATGTATGGGCGAAATCTGACCCTTGAGAGAGCTCTAGAACAGACGTTGGCTGAGAAGATCACGCGAGCTAGCAACTCTCTTGAAGGGGAAGTCTGGACTGAATCGAATCCCGACAGGTTTTCCTCGCAAGCTTTGGGGATGGCATGACAGTAAACATGACATTATGAACGCCAAGACTGGTCGATGACAAGGCTTTAGGTCTTGGACTGGGAGCATGCGAAGCCGAACCCGAGGATGTGGACCGACGACTGTTGCGGCACCACGCTTAAACTGAACCGTAACAACCAAGACAATTGTTAATCACCTCGGTAGCCGGCTAAGGTTAAGAACGCCATATGTCTCTTGTTAAAGTTCAGTGATATGCATCCAACGGAGCTCCCCACATCGACATGCTTGCCTGAAAGGCGCGGGTTGCAAACAACGGAGTTAATTTGTAGCATCAGCGAGTCACTGATTTGGCCAGGTTGTTGGGCTCCGGAAAACTACGATTTGAACGGGAACTCGAATAATGCTTGAGTGTGATCTCTGTCGAAGACATGTGCTCCGCTACTGTTATCAACAAGAATGAACCTAAAGTCATGCTAATGTAATCGATTGAATTTCTACTTGTATAGTCTATTCCTTTGTAGAGAAATCTAAGTTTGCAAAAATATCTGTATTAATTTTCACGAACCTGTCTCCTTCGCTGGAAAGTCTCACGTAGGTACGTTGCCGAGTTCTTCGGCGTGCGTGTCAAGTCGTTCTCAAAGTCGACATGAACGATGCCGAATTTTGGCTCGTATCCAGCCGACCATTCTAAGAGCATATGTTAGTCGTCACAGCTCGCAAGTAACTGTCAGTGGAGAGGTATACCAAAATTATCCATGAGTGTCCACACGCAGTAGCCCAGGACGGGGACGCCGTCGCTGTATATAGCTTGTGAAATGGCATCCAGGTATAGACCAAAATACCTTTCACGAAACTTGTCATCAATCGCTACCTTGAGATCCTGCTCTCCAGGGCAAGGGCATCCGTTTTCCGTGATGATAATAGGAAGATGGTATCGATTCCATACCCAGTTCAACAACTTGCGGAAGCCATTGGGTGCAACACGAAGCCATTGAAACTGCGAAACAGGGCCTATTTCCTCGCCTGCTTCATTGACCGCCCCCTCCTCTATGTTGCCTGTCCAGTCGTCTTCGGCGGGGGGATCGGGGAGAGCGCGGGCGAACTTTGTCGAATAGTGGTTCATGCCATAGAACGAGTTGAAAGAAGCTGTCTCGCGGAGAAGTTGGCGCTCTTTAGTGCTGAATTGGGGCAGCCTGTCACCCAGATAGGTTCGCATCGAGGCAGGATAGTCTTGTCCTAGGAAGATCGGATCGCCAAACCAGCCAACATAGAACTCAAGTCTTTGCTGCGCAGCATCAACGTCGGCTTTCTTATTGGAGTATGGTTCGTAGAAATGGCTGTTGAGCACGATAGAGATCTCTCCTTGTTGCGCAGGCTGAAATTCCTTGACGTAGAGCTGAACAGCGACAGCATGCGAGATAACCAGCGTATGACCGACGCGCCACGGCTCATTCTTTGTGTCGAAACCGCCTTCTGCACAATGTCCCGGTGCAAGTGTTCCGTTGACATGACCAAAAATGGAGATGATGTACGGCTCGTTGAACGTGAGCCATTTCTTGACACGATCACCAAAGCGTTCAAAGCATAATCGTGCGTAGTTGGAAAAGTCGGCAGTGAACTCTTCAGTATTGAGAAAAGCCTTGTAACGATCGTACAGAGCCTGTGGCGCATCCCAATGATACAATGTCACCATGGGCTCAATCCCGCTCGCCAACAATTGGTCAATGAGATCATTGTAGAAAGCTATTCCCTTCTCGTTTATGGGATCGTTGCGGCCTCCCAGAGGGATGATACGTGTCCAAGACAGAGAGAAGCGATAAACGTCGACGCCGCACGTCTTCATGAGGTCAATGTCCTCGGATACTCGATTGTAGTGGTCGCAAGCTACATCACCGGTTGCTTTGTTGGTTCGCGACGGTTCGAGATGTGTGTACGTGTCCCAAATGGATCGACCTTTTCCGTTTTCGGTCGCGCCGCCTTCGACTTGATATGCTGCGGTAGCAGTACCCCAGCGAAAGTCTTTGGGTAGTGGGAGCTCTTGAACGGTCAGATCATCGTTGTTTCTTCCGGTGCTTGAGCTGGTGACCAAGTCACCAGCCTGGAACATAGAAGCCTCTTCGGACATTGAAAATAGATGGTAAGGAGCTGAAGAACTTGTGAGAAGGAACGAGGTTGACTGGGAGTATTTTTGAACAGGTTAGAACAAAGAGGGTATTTTCTATCATGACTTCTGGATTTACAAGCCCCCTCCCCAAAGGTTACACTATGATGTCCATTGACTCGCTTGAGCAAGCGGATTCTGAAACGATGACATGTTATTGGTGCTCTTACTGTAGCAATGGCTGACAGACTCTTAGACGCCATGGGGGTACGCAAAATCTGTGTCGGAAAACATGGCGGACCTCAAATGGCAAGGTCCTCCCCCACACAGAGTTGTTAGTACACCACTTTATTATTTGAGTCTTCGTCGGAAAACTTGTCGGATTACGAGGGGAGCTAAGACTTTTGGCTTCCCCTCATCATACGACCAGTCCAGAATGCGGGTAATTATGAGCAACTCACTCTAAAATATGTCACAAGTAAATGGCCATTATTCTAGGTTTAGTGTCGGGACGGTCGACATACTGCATTATACTCATTACTCTTATCTTATTCCGTAATTTGTACATGCTGCGTGCTAGCTGATTTAATTTGTAGTTTACCTTAGCCGAAGATCTGTGAACTTTCCTATTTGGGATAAGGACTTATCACCTCGCGCGGATATACCAACAAAAGGCTATGTGATTCTTATATTTTTGGTTCTATTCGAGGTATTTATTTTTAATATTTTAATATATTAAAGATGTTATAATATTATTATACTGATGCCAAAAGCGAGGGTAAGGGATAAAAGTTTCGGAATTAAAGCCTCCCCACTGTAGTCAATCCAATTATAAATTTCTATTCATGTTAATGTCAGACGAAATGCGGGGCTGGACCCGAATTGAGGTAAAAAGAAACAGGGACTGGGCCAACTCCTCACTTTCTAACCCACAGCAAATGGCCAATTGATATCATATCGATGAGACCACTATCAGCGTGTATAGCATGCCGGTATGCATTGCTCCCAATTTCCTGAGGAATTTAATCTCATATCAGACACCCTAGTGATCGGCGGAAAAAGTGCGATCGGTCTCGGCCAGGTCTAAGCTGCAATTTCTGCATCAAGAAAGGCCTTGACTGTGTTGGAGTCGCAGATGACCCTGTCCCCGAGGCGTTGAAAAGAAATTACGAGTCACTGGGACACCAGACAGAGGATGGTCGGCCTCGTCGTATCTCGTCGCTGGTTGTGCCTGATGCCGCTCTGGCCGAGGGGCTGGCGAGTCTCTATTTTCGGTACATGCACATTACGTTTCACAATATCTTCCATCGCGCAACCTTCATGGCTCAGGTAAAAGACTCCTCTATCCCAAAGATTCTGTTCTATGGTGTTGCAAGTCTGTCTGCGCGTTACTCGACGCATCCCGTCTTTGCATCCATTACGCCGTGGGACAGGGGACGACCGTATCGCGATGAGGTCAAGAGATTACTCGACTTGGAGGATACTTCATTGATCAGTATCCAAGCTTGTATGTTGCTCGCTGCAAATGCTTCTGTTGAAGGAGATTCTAGGACCGAGTCGGTATATCACGCAATTGCGTCTCGCATGGCCATGCTATTAGATCTTCCAAACCTACCAGTCGAGTCTCTTCTGGAGCAGGAAATCAACAGAAGAGGTAACTTGAGCTTAATCTGAACCAGAAACCATCTACTAACTCTGTTATCCAGTATGGTGGTCTCTCATCACAACCGAGACATGGTCAACCGCAACCCAATCCCTTCCCAGGTTTATAAAACCACGAAATACTATCCCGTTACCTATGGATGAGCGTAAATTTGCCTCATTGACCTGCGACACACCAGCGACGACGTTTGACCCGTCACTATGCGCATCAACCACTTGCAACTTCGATCCTCAATCTCTGGTCGCCCAGATGATCCGGCTTAACCTCTTGCTTTATGATATTATCCTCTTTCTCAACTCACGAATAGCGGATCAACAGGACAAACATTCAATGAACAGGGAATTTGATCACCAGCTTCGCCACTCCCTTGACGAGTGGGCTAAAAATCTACCCCCGAGACTTCGTTATTCTGAGGAGAACGTGATATACTGGGCTGGCGAGGACTTCGGTGCTATTTTTATTACACTGCATATCAACTATAATCACGCCGGCCAACTCTTATTCTACCAATACCTTCACTCTACTCAAGAACAGGATCAACTCGACGATTTAGCGCAAGGGTTTGCCCAGCGGTGTAAACAGCACGCAGCAAGTCTGTGCGACCTGATCTATGAAGCGAAGCAGCGATCAGACACGGCGGTTCTGTATCCGCTTGCTGGGCATATTCTATGCCTAGCTTCTACAGTCCAAGTCCATACGCTTCTCTTTGGAGTCGATGATAATGACATCCTCGTGGCCAAGATGCGGTTAGAAAGAAACTTTGAGATGATTTCGTCAATGAACAACTACTGGCCTATGAACCATATGTCGATCAGCCGGCTACAGCATTTTCATAATGCCTGTCTTCGGAGCAAGGACGACTCATTCCTACTAGACGGTTGGATGCTTAGATTTCTGTTGGGTTTTACGCAGGACATTAATGATAGGGGTGCAGTTTAAACGTATGGACATCGGGCACTGAGCGAGTTTGACACACTGAGGAATCTCTTCGATATTCAATCCAAATTGAACTAGGGCCTATTTACTAAGCAAAGGAGTCGAAACCATTTTAACTTAGGTTCCACTGGCAGGCTGGACGTACTCGATGCCATCAAGGACTGTCGTCAACGTTCCGTTCGTCTCTAGAAGGTTGACCATGACATCTATCTCTACTTCAAATCCATCTCGACTTGTGACTTTAGTCCCTTTCACTACCCCAGTTTGCGTGATGTTGGAGAACCATTCCACTCGATCTTTCCAGACATTGGGAAGTAACTTCCACTTGGAAACCTTTTCGTATCCGTCGATGATGTAGCCTTCTTGATCGGAATAATTGCTATAAGAGGCCGAGATAGTCTGAATGACGCCAGTTTCGGGGTTCTCAATGAAGGAAACCTCAGCAACGCCTGACAGTTGACCTTGTAGTGTATAGTTGCCAGCTGGTATCTCGTATTGCGTTGGCGTTGTACTCCCAGCGGGAAAGGGTTTAGCCCAGGGGATAAAATCGGGAGCTGTGAAGACTGGCGCTGGCTTTGAAGGCTTGAGAGCAGTACGACGAGCAAGCATGATTCGGTAGTTGCGTCCTCCTTGAGCAGTAGAAACTGGGCATGGGAGGGGATTGGTACCACCGCAAGAGGGAGAAACTACCAGAGCTTGCCAGTATACAATCATTGTGCTGTCGGGAGAAAAGGCTGGATCGGCTCTACCATTCCAGTTGGGATCATTAACGCTTCCATCGCTCCCGTCGCCGTCCGCATTTACCTGCTGACCGAAATAATTTCCACTATCACCTTCGCGACCGATGAGGATTGGCTGAAAGAATCTTCGCGGTCCGTTGTTACGCGTTGACGAAGCGATGGCCACAACGAGGGAATCAATAATAGGAGGAATCCATCTCATGCCCGACATAAACATTTGGCGGCCAGCAACACGCGTGTCCATAGCAACGATCCATTGATCATCTCGGGACATGGAAATCGGGTCAGTATAGTCTGGGTGACTAGTAAGACGACGAACAGCCCCAGTGGTGAGGTGGACGGCCATGACATCGATGTTATTGGCTTCCACGGGAGATCCAATATAGAGAATTTCATCACCCGAACCACTGAAACCACGGAGTTCACCAGGTGTGATTGCATCATGGTTGATGATTAGTGCGTCGCCTTCGACGTACATGGGTGGCTTGCCATTTGCGTCAACGAGAATGTTCACATCAACCAAGTCATATCGAGGAGCAAGAGGCTCGCCAAGCTTTGGATCGGCGTTGAACTCCAGACGGCCAAAGTAAGTAAACTGGCCTCCAGTAGCAGTGAAGGAGCTCCAGCCCATGTGTTGATCGTCGGGATGAAGGCGCATCTCTCGAGGAGAGCCGCCCTTTCCAGTCCCATCAGCGGAGACAGTCCAGTGAATGGGATGGATGTGGGTATTATTCGGAGTGCAGGCATCGCTAGCCAACGGCTTTCCACCACAGGAGACAATGTTATGACCCCACAGCGCCTTATCCCCGCTTCGAAACACATGAGGGTAGTCTTTCTGGGGATCGACCCAAGGAGCATTCTTGGAAGGAACACCACAGGTGATGCACTTCCACGGATCACCGTTGGAGAAGTTGGTACCATCCACGGTGATGAGGATCAGATGTTCGCCATCGTAGATGCTCGCTGGGTCTGGGGCTGCAGGAGCACCGATGAATTCAATATTGACCACAATGTGCTTCCCATCGGGAGTGAAATCTCCTGATTGGAACTCTTGCTCTCCTCCAGCATCTCTACCGATGCAACCGGTACCGTGGGGGTTGATCTTGGAGGTACAAGCCCCTGTAGCGTTGCTTGACACTACAGGAGGCAAAGGGAGCTCGACAACATCGATGGGCTCCAGATTGGGGGGCTCCGGAAAGTGAGGCGAGTATTGTGCTGAAACAGTGGGTGCCAACAAAGTAGCACCCAGTGTCACGAGTGAAATCGGAAGAACCAGCATGGCTTGGGAGTGTTGAGTGCAGTCACCGCGAATGAATATCAGGCTTTATTGACTTGAACAGTTAGATTCATCTCCAGACAAAGGGCTTCTCAGTCACTGACTTTATAGACTTTGACTTGCCCAGAAACTAAATCATCTTTGCATCCTCGGATAATACCTAAGTTACGAGTATTCTTCATGTGCATCTGCCTTCGGCGTATAACCTTCCGAGCAGTCTAATTAAAAGAAACAGCTAGTGCCTACTGTATGGTCTAAGACAACAGGGCTTATATTCGGTCATCAATCAGACTGTTGATGAATTCAGCTAGACAGGGAAATTATTATCTCGGATGGTATAGAAAATTAACACGACCCACTGCACCGTAAGCTGAGCCTGGAGGAAATCCCTGGTCTTGGTGGTTTGGCGCTTCCCCAGATTTTCCTTCCCCGCGTGAGGATAAGAAAGCATGCCGAAAGTATCGTGCTCACAAAACCATGTTGAGTGTCAAAGTAAACCGAAAACAAATGTCATATGTCGGAAATGCTGTCGGAATACTCCAAGAGGCAAACTACCCCCTGTAACTTGTGACCATGACTTGCGGGGTAAGATGGAGGAGGGATCCGAGCCTGTATACGAAGCCGCGTACCGCTTGAGCCCACATTAGCCCATGTACTATACTGTTTGTTACACTTCAACCGGCTTAGACATGCATAAACGAGCAGTGGTAGTAGGTAAAAAGAACCCACGCGTCATCAGGGTCGCTGTCCTTGGAGGTGGGGTTTTACGAGTGGTTTTCCGACAATGCGGAATAATAGGCCCAGACGCACGTAAAGGTGGCATATTGAAAGGCATGTCATTTGCTTCTCAACCACGAACTCTTTCTTCGGACTAAATTACAGCGAAACGGCCCAAGTCCATCAACTTCGTTTTCGGAAGACATCAATTTGTCTGAGGACATTCACGGACTGTCCAACATGTCGCCAGTCACTGATGTTCGCTTCGAACATTATCATGCTCCCAAGACTCTGGGGGTTCAAGACTCCACGCCAAGGATATCTTGGAGGATTGCCAATTACGATACTTGCAGCACACAAAACGGCTACGAGGTCGAGTTGACCAAGTACGGTCCTGGCCAGGAGGCGCAGCACGTATTGGCAGCAAGTCGACAGTCCCGAGAGAACGTCCTGACTGAGTGGCCGTTCAAAGAGCCTCTTCAGTCTCGTCAACATGTATCAATTCGTGTTAGAATCTGGGACGAGCCAGACAAAAAAAGTGCTTGGAGCGAGCCTGTTCATCTTGAAGTGGGACTATTGCATCGATCAGATTGGACATGCGAGCGCATCGCCGCCCCGTGGGCTCCAACTGCGACACAAGCTGGTCCTGAGGATTTGTTTCGCAGGCAATTTGTACTCGGCAACCCACCCGTCAAAGCACGACTTTATATCACCGCCCAAGGAGTTTACGAGGCTGAGATCAATGGGCAACGCGTCGGTGATTACTTCCTCGCTCCCGGATGGACATCTTATGATGGACGACTCCAGTATCAGACTTATGATGTTCTTTCGCACCTAGTTGACGGTTCAAATTGTATCGGAGTAAGAGTTGCAGAGGGATGGTTCTGTGGCCGTATTGGCTTTGAGGGCGGACATAGAAACATATGGGGTCCTCATACTGCTCTTCTTGCGCAGTTGGAAGTCACTTACGCCGATGGACAGACTTGCAGAATAGACAGCAATGGCTCGTGGAAAGTTATACAAGGCCCAACTCTCCTGGCGGAGATATATGACGGGGAGAAATATGACATGACGAAGGAGGTTCCAAACTGGTCATCAGTGATTGATGAAGAAAGCCCGAAAGACTGGACAGATGTACAGACGCTTACATTTCCGCCGGACTCTACTCAACTCGTGTCAGGTTTCGCAGAGCCAGTGCGTCGGATCGAAACCATAAATCCTGTCAAACAGATTACGACACCGAGTGGGAAAAATGTCCTTGATTTTGGCCAAAACCTCGTCGGATATTTGCGTCTATCAGGCAT
This sequence comes from Fusarium torulosum, assembly GCA_900312805.1. Classification (NCBI taxonomy): domain Eukaryota; kingdom Fungi; phylum Ascomycota; class Sordariomycetes; order Hypocreales; family Nectriaceae; genus Fusarium; species Fusarium torulosum. The sequence goes on from ONZP01000235.1 coordinate 64,119, forward strand.
CAAAGGATCCAGTGGACATAAGATCACCCTTCAACATGCCGAGGTTATGGAGAATGGAGAGCTTGGTACTCGACCCTTGAGGATCTGCCAAGCAAAAGATGAGATCTTCCTAAAACATTCACTGGTAGACCTATCCTGGGAACCAAGATTCACTTTTCACGGATTTCGGTACGCCCAAATTGATAATTGGCCAGGTCCGTTTGATCTCTCATGTGTCGAAGCTGTCGTGTGTCACACCGACATGAAACCCGCTGGTCACTTCTCATGCTCGGAACCGCTGCTTAACCAGCTATATCAGAACATCGTTTGGAGTATGAGGGGAAATTTCCTTTCGGTGCCAACTGATTGTCCTCAGAGAGACGAACGACTCGGCTGGACTGGAGACCTGTCACTGTTCAGCCCTACTGCTTGTCTCATTTATGACTGCTTTGGCATATTGAAGAATTGGCTGATCGATCTTGCATATGATCAGGATGTTCTTGGTGGTGTTCCGCCAATGGTCAGTCCAAATGCCACGCTCCCTGATCCCATCTGGTGTAGAAGAGTGCCATGCGCCATTTGGCACGATGTCACCATTATAACACCATGGATTCTTTATCAGGAAACGGGAGATGAGAGCATCTTGGCTCAGCAGTATAATAGCATGATGAAATGGATGACGGTGCTCCCTCGAATGGAGTCGGGGCTGTGGGATCCTAAACCCTTCCAACTCGGGGTAAGTTCTTCAGAAAGGCTTTTCGCAGTTCGTAATGCTCATGATTAAAATAGGACTGGCTCGATCCAGCAGCACCGCCAGACCGGCCATGGAGAGGCGCAACAGACGCCAAAATGGTGTCAAACATGTTCTTGCTACAAAGCTTAGATCTCATGAGCAAAATATGTGGCCTACTGGGGCACAAAGAGGAGCAAAAGAAATTCAAGGAGGATTATCAGGCCACACGAGCCGAGTTCCAGCAAGAATATGTCACACCTAGAGGGCGCCTTACCTCAGATTCACAAGCCGCATATGCACTAGCTATCTGTCTTGACCTCCTCGAGCCAGCGCAAAGAGTACGAGCTGGAGATCGTCTCGTGGAGCTCGTGCGCAAGAACGAGTTCAAAGTGGGCACAGGGTTTGCCGCCACGCCATTCCTGTGCGAAGCCCTTGCATCGACTGGTCACTTCCAAACCGCATATGCGATGCTGCTCGAGAAAGGCTGCCCTTCATGGCTATACCCAGTGACTATGGATGCTACTACGGTCTGGGAGAGGTGGGACAGCATGTTTGATGACGGTTCTATCAACCCGGGAGAAATGACCTCGTTCAACCACTATGCCTTTGGCGCTATAGCAAAGTTCATGTATGAACGAGTCGCCGGGCTGCAGAGACTTGAGCCTGGATGGAGGAGACTTCGTATTTCCCCTGCCATTGGCGCTACCTTTTCCCGAGCTTCTGTGTCGCATACTTCTCCCCAGGGCACGATTTACTTTGAGTGGGAAACTCGGGTTGTTGACAAAAATCACGAAGAGTTTGTTATCCAAACTAGAATTCCGCCAAATACTGTCGCTGAGATTATTCTCCCTGGCTTAGGAAGTGATGAAGTGAAGGAGGTTGGGCCTGGGGAATGGACCTTTCGATCACTCCTTAGAAGAGATTACGAGTGGCCAGTCTTGCCTCTGCCATCTAAGTCATAGTTATGGGTCGGTATCGGGTCAATACGCTTATGTATAAGGCATCACGAGGTTCGTAACTATCTAGCGTTGATCCGGTAGTGTATTGAATTGCTATTTGCTGGGTCATAGTGTTGTTTTAAATTTTTATTCTAAATGAAAAGCAATGGATACATCTACATACTCCAATACAGGCATAAACCCATTGCAATTTTTAAGGTCTAGTCACGCTATAGAAATGATGTACGCAGAGCTTTTACAACGTCTGAATGCGCCCTACATTGGTTGTTATCGGTTGGAGTTATATTCTCCGGGTCGCCCTGCTTGACATGAAGCGACCCGTAGGCTACCACAAGTTGTCGAGGTCCCATCGGATCTAATCCTGTTTTATCCAAAAGTCCATTCCGCAATGATGCATTTAAAGTGCTAACCAGTTACCATTGACCCGAGCGTTCATCTGTAATATAAGCGCCTCTTCCAGGCAGCCTTGTCTCTGGACGCTGTCTGCGAAATGCAAGAATAACAATATTAGGCTTACCCTAGGTCTGGAGTATCTGTGTAGACTCTGGTTGTCTTTTTATTTGACCCACTGGTTCACGGTCACAGATAGCGCACTGGGCCTTCTCTTGTTGCTCATTCTGCATCATGCTAGAGCCTGCTCTGTCAGCTGTCACCATCAAGGACCTTGAACGACACGCTGCCACGGCCAAGACTCAACACGAAACAGCCATTAAAGCATTGCACCTGGTTCGTCTTCAACTCGTCAAGATTGAGAGTAAGACGACCATCCGAGACCACGCACTCCATCCCATTCAACACTGCTTACAACGCCTTCAATCTACGCTGGTTGAACGCGTCTCGCCAACTAACAGCGCCATTTCATCGCGATGAAGAAGCATGTCCCCCTTGGCCTGCAGGACAACACCCTCGCCACAGCTCTGGAGCGGTCAGCCCAGCTCCGTCTCTAGCGCGAAGAAACATCTGAGCATGACGCCGTCCGCACTGGAGTAATCTGTGGTGCCTAACACAAGTTATTGCGTTGGAGGGCTAGCTAATACCCAACAGAGGAACCTGAAACACAAGTATTTTAGAGTCAACAGGTCCAAAAATAGCTATTTACAACGCAAGGGCTAATCCAGCCTTGCATTCCCTTCCAGGCAACTATGTATCGAGCATAATGTACATAAACGCGGTAATATCCTACTATTCTCTTGAACTTACAGCCCATCATTCCCATCCAACACAATCCCGTCAATTTTCTACAAACTTAGTTCCATTGATTGGATATTTTAATGCCCTATTCTTTTAACCCACACTCTTGCAATACCGGAACTAAACAAGGCTGACATTTCGCTGTCTATCGCGTTGAATCCACTGGCGTACCACGATAGCACCACTCAATCTTTGTCGAAACCAGCAACAAAGGCGAAGGAACTGTCATTTATGTAACAGGCAACATACAGAGTAGTTGTCGATTCGAAATCAAGCAAATTACACAAAGTCCCAGATAATCAGCAACCTTTGGTCATGGCGCGAATTGGGAGCAATTGCATCCAATGATGTGCCTCGCGTCCAAGCTATCTGCGAGGCAAATCCTGCACCGGAGAAGCAATATAACGGCCCTCACAAGATCGATAAGAATAAGGCTATTCGAAAGTGACAAGAATGGACAAGAGAAGCAATTGGGTATCTGCGGGATCAAGGAGTCCATTTGGATGTTAGCCAGGGTGTTAATTTGCAGGCTTCTGCTACAGCACGCTTGACTTCAGCCTAACTTTTTAGGTGATAAGCAGGTAATTCGTATTACATGATACTCTAGGTATTATCAACTATCCTTTCTATAGATACTAAAGACAACCAGTCTATTAAAACAACTAGAAAGAAAAGCCCCAGGAGAAAGACGACGGGAAAAAGAAGAAAAATGACCTAGTGAGAGAACCAGAAGGAAAACTATAGAGCAAGCATAGACAAGCAGGCAGCTTTGCCTATCCCGATAGTGGCAGTATTATCAGGTCTTGTATTCAGACATGGACTCAGTCAATCTTCTTGAGAGTCTCCCTCATAACTCTCGCACGTAGTCCAGTTGCCTTGCCACTCTGATTAACCTCAAACTCGAAATCATCAAACCCAATGTTTCCATAGGTGAGCGTGTCCACGCCTCCCCATGATAAACAGCTACCAGTGAAAGGACCAGCACTTGCCTCTGTCGTATTCGCATCTGACTGTGCTTCCGAATCACCCACCGCGTTGACCTCAAAGATAGCCCTGAAGGACATTCTTCCGTTCCCTTCCAGTCCCATCGGGTACAGTCGAAGCACAACTGATACCTCGAGGCCCGGATACAGCATCGCGGCTTGCGCGGCTATTATATCGACGTCCCCTCGGGTCCAGTTGCGTACCACGAGCGTATCGTCCATTGCGACCGTCATCTGACTCTCAGGACCCTTGAACGTGCCTGCAAACCGCGCAGCGGCTGTCTCACGGGCGGCATCCTCAGCCGCTGGCAGCAGTGTCTCGGCAAGGACTTCGGGAAGATAGGCCAGCAATCCGTTGCGCTCAGGCCCTGCAATAAGCGCCACGTAGCCGATTTCGTGGTCTGGAGAAAGAACAATGATGGCAGTGTAAAGCCCCAGGGCGCCGTTCTTGGTGTATAGATCCACGACTCGTGTACCGCTACGGCCGAGGGGAAGGTTCATACGGCGGATCTCCCAAGGCATGCCAACGGACATGTAGACATCCGCGGTATGGGTGATAGGCTTGAGCCAGGAGCGGGTGGTGGCGGGTTCAAGGATTGAAGACTTGAGGATAGATTGACCGAGGCGTGTGAGATCCGCAACTGTGGAAAACATGCCGCCGTAGCTGTTGAAATTTAGCTTAGCTTTGCAAGATAGAAGCTTAAGAGAAGGGCAAAGAGACTTACGGACTGGCGTCTCCTGTGGTGAGATTCCACCATGAGAGTAGCTCATTCTCGGGGATCATGGCGTTTTTCTTGTCCTTTGGGGCCTCCAGGGTCGTGCGCTTCATAGAGAGAGGGCTGAGTAGCGAAGATTTGATAGACTTTTCGAAAGACTTTCCAGTCATGCCCTCAAGCGCGTATGCGAGAATTTGGTATGCGAGGTTAGAGTATACGGGGGTGTTTCCAGCAGATGTGATGGGGAATGAGGTCTTGGCCGTAATGCCTTGGAAGAACTCTACGGGCAACTATTAGCACTCGCGCTTAACTAAACTGGTTGATAAACATACGCTTGCGGGAGCAAGGTCCCAGAGCTGGATCTGAAATGCCGCACTTTGGTTTCTCCTTGTTGCCAAGAGCGGGGAGACCATATTTCTTTGGGTCGTCGTGAGAGGATTCAAACACGGACTCCAAATCAAAGAGCCCGACTATATATACGAGATTAGAGGAGCTGGGCTCGGTGCTATTTTGTAGGAATACTTACAGTTCCGACTAATGCCTGCTAAATGCCCAGAAAGTTGTCCGATAGTAACTTCATCCCACTGGACATTACGGGTAGGATCGTCCTTGTTTTTCTTGGCAGCATGGGCAAGCTCAGGCACCCACTTGGTGACAGGGTCATTCATATGCTTCATTCCAACCTCAGCGAGCAAAGTGTACACGGTAAGAAGCTTCGAAACACTGCCGATGCGGAAAACTGTATTATTGTTGAGGGTGCCGGAGGTCAGGAAACCCTTCATGGCTGGAGCGACGTATCCATGCTGGAAGAGGGTGTCTGAAGCGGAGAAGGCCTGGACATAGAAAGTGGTGTTGAGTGCATTGAGAGTACCGTTTTTGTCGAGGTCATTGAATGTGGTGTTGAGACTGGCAATAGTGTTTGAGAAGTTGGTGGACTTTAGTGGGTGTTGGGCGGGCGGAAAGATGGCACCCAAGAGCGGACATGGGGTCTGTTGCGCCTGGGCCTGCTGGGGTAGGACAGCGAGGCCGAGGGAGAGAAGAAGACTAAGGTGATACATCATCAGAAGTTGAGAATAGTCTGTTTGCGGGATATGGAATAACTGTCTGCTATACTACGGTGAGGGCGAGGTCTTCTGTTTTATACTCTAGACATGTGGATAGGAGCCATATCAAGGCGAGACAAGAACATAGCTATGTAACCAATGGCGATATCAAAACATTCAACAAGTCTTTTGACTGGTCGACTCGTTTAAGAGACTAGACTGAGACTCAGCCTCGCGGGGGATGACTACGTAATACATGGTATATCGGTATATGCCAAGAAGAAGAAGGGCGTCGGATATGTCCGGTTTTCCATGGTATAAACTAGAAAACAAATCAAACCAATCAGCGTGTACCTGTGTTGTAAATCAGCTATGATTGGCCGGTTCGTTTAATTCAACTCGCGCCAAGCTACGTCCCCGCTCTTTAGCTCACTCCGCCACCAAGCGGTATGAGCATCGTCTTTCTCTGCTGGCCGGCTTGAAATGAAAACTTCTGCACACAAAAATATCACAAATCAAAAGATGACTGATACATACACATGTTTGAAGTGACAGCATTAACTGGCATTTCCTGATACCCTGAGGCGTCATGGTTACTATTGGGCCTGAAGTGGCCACTGCTGCTGCTGATGCAAGTCGACCGCGGCGGCGAGCATATCACACAAAGGCCAGGACCGGCTGTCGGACATGCAAGTCAGTTGCCCTACTTGTTCTATCCCTGATAGTGCGCTGTAGAAAATCCATGTACTGACTATCTATGCTAGGATTCGTAGGGTTCGGTGCGACGAAGGCAAACCTGCTTGTAATCGCTGTACCTCCACTGGCTGGACATGCGACGGCTACACTTCCCCGTCAACATCCTCTTCCTCTTCACCATCTTCATCTTCATCCGCATCACCCTCCCCCCTACCCTTACACTCTAAATCCCCTAGCCCTGTCGCTGATCTCAAGCTTATTCTACCCCGTCAAAACCCCGAGGAAGTACGCAGCTACAACTACTTCCTCCAAGTCACAGCCCCATCCCTCTCGGGTGCCTTCTACGCCGACTTCTGGCTTGTCGAGGTGCCGCGCGTCTGCCTATCCGATGCGGCCATCTGGCATGCCGTTGTCAGCCTCGGTGCTGCTCATGAGGATTTTGCAGAAAACGGTCTCGGGTCGCGGAGCATCTTTGTACTCAAGCAGTTCAACTCGTCTATCCGCTGTCTTACCGAGTCGCGATCGCCTAGACATGCAGACCGGTGGAGGGCGCTTGTTGTCAGTACCATATTCACATATGTATGTACTATCAAAGGCCTTCATGATCAAACGCGCATACATCTCCAAGCTGGATGCAACCTCCTCCGCGAGCTTCAGGACCATAACACCAAAACTCCAAAGCAGGATCAAATCCAGGAGACTACCGTTTTATCAGTTCCGATATCAATTGCACCGATACAATCTATTCTGACCAATCTTGAGATGCTTACAAATGCACTTGATAATGGCGGCATTGCCGGTAGTCCGACTCTTCTCTCGCAGAACAAGGTGCTCAACGCATGGCGATCCTATACAGCGCCTCGGTCCTCGCCCCGCCTATCCGCTGAAGATGTTGATCAAGCCTATCGTGCTGCAGAGTCATTGATGGCTGGATTAGTTCTGTTCTCCCAAGAGCATGCCAAGCATCTTCTGGATCTTCAGACTGGCAAGTCGGGACTGGAAGTGCTATCAATGCTGGTCGCGCGACAGGAGGTGCATACACGATGCTTCAACGAAATTAAGAAAGCAATCAGAATGTTTCAGCATGACATGGTCCGAAGCTCAGGACGTGCGACCCAACTAGAAGCGCATACAATTCTCCCATTACGCCTCTTCCATAACTCTAACCGTCTCCTCTTTATTCAAGATCCAGATGAGCCTGACTTGGACAACCGTCAACATACCCTGCCTGGCCTGTACACCACCATAGTTGACCTCGCTGAGCAAATCATGAACCTTGATCCCATCAAGACTCGGAGGGTATCCTACACTCATCAGCTCTTCCTGGTCGCTCACAGCGGCATCGGACAGTCAACCCGCCAAAGAGCCATAGACCTGCTCCGGCGCCCGCGGTTGGAGGGTGGCTGGGATAGTATCATCTCTGCAAGTCTCGCCGAGGCAATCATGGTCAGAGAGAAGGAGGCGGCGTGGGAATACCAGGTGGGGCAAGGCTTGGACACTGAGACTGTGGAGACTGAAGGGGAGGATAACAATCCAATGTTTCGCATATTTAATATTACCTTTGCTTTTACTGGGAGACGAGAGGCACGTGTTGTCCTACGGACGTGGTGGGAGAAACTCAACGACTCTGCTGGGCGGGAGAGAGTGATTCGATGGTAATAATATTTTCACCAGCGACCAGACTACTTCGACGCCTGCTGGTTATGAGATCAGAAACGAGTAATACAAAATAGAATGGGAAAACCGGGCCGACCGATAAAAAACCAAAATTCATGTCTCCCTCAATCACACATCCATAAAACTACAAAAGCTCAAGAGCAAGTGCCGTGATACCCAGCGCATAGCACACACCGCCTATGTCCAATCGTGTCGAGGAACCCAACTCTCGTAAGTGTTCAAACAACAGGTGTGACTGCTGTGATCCTTACTCAAAATTTATTCTCTTAGCATTTGGGTTTTATGTTGGGAAGAGAGACAAGCTCTGGGTACCTTTGTGCGGGTCCAATGAGCAAGCACCCAAGGATAAGAGAACTGATACTAATTGTTATTATAACTTGGTGGGTTTGGTCTTAAGGTTGAAGGTGAATATTGCTACTGATAATTAGAATGGACCTTAGTGAAATATTTACTGGGCTAGATATTTATATGAAGTTAATAGATGAAATGGATGGTGAGGGAGACCTTCGTGACTGGATGCAGAACAGATAGAATGATCATTGGGCACTGGAGGCTAGTAATGCTATCCATGATGCTAAAAAACTTGGCTGGGAGGCTTGGTCCTAAATTTGGAAAAATATCTCTAGCCAGTAGCTATTCCTTGTTAGGGCACAAGAATTACATGGCTTTGAGCATTGTACATCAGCTAGCACATAGTATTTATAAGAAGTCTAATAACGTATTCTTCATATAACTTACGTCTTAAAACGATCTACGTAATATCATCCCCGCTTAACTACCTGGAAAGGGCCAGTGGCGCCCAGCTCCCATAAGTCTCGAAAGTTACTCGCAGACCAGATATCTGGTTATAAGGGATTTGAGCTCCTGTGAATAGGTCTTGTTGATGCCACTGGGAACTTAAATTTCGATTCCGAGTTTAGGCCCCCTTGGTTTAAGTACATTATCCAACCACTTCTTCCCGTTGGGCTCTAGACCAAATGCGCATCTAGGGTTAGCTGTAACTGCTCTAACCGGGTCTTTTGCTGCATCTTCAATCTCGGTTAAGCGACTTTCGATCCAGAAGCAGTAGAGATGACATAGTCCAGCCTTGGGCTCGCCTCTTGCTCGAGTAGGGATTCCTGGTTGACCGGTGTTGATGTGTTATGTAGAAATTCGAGCATCTCCCATCCCTTACTCATCTCGTCTGAAATATTACTAACAAGAAGCATTTTATAAAATACTTACGGTATTTCCATAAATAAGTTTTATAGGTTTTTAAGACTGGGATGAGGGTGTTATTTACAGGGATCAATATACTATGCTGAATGGTTTTGATAATCTTGGACCTACACAAAGTATTATTAAGTTATGACCATAACACAAATAGTGTCAAATAGTTAAGCTCATATAATAACCGATTTTCCCGAGCCCTTTAGCACGAAATCCTTAGCATTATTAACAGATGTTCACAGCCAGTTATGTGTTCCGTTCAAGCGGAAGAATGTAAAACCCGTGAGAGAAAGCTAATTACCTAGAATCCACTCAGCCTACGCCGCATCTCGTTGCTTACATAGATCGTGGTGCTCAGTCTCCGTGGGCGTGCTAAGCCATTTGTTAATATTTTCCCGATGTTCATCAATGCAAGAAAGTTTGAGTATCGGGTTAGGAATGTCGAAATTCGTACACACCTTGACCAACATCGTGAGGTTCAGGGCCATTTGCGAGTCAGCTATGTGAGTCTTATTCTGTGATGATTGGCTGGTTTTCTCCGTTTTTACTCCGTACACTACTTCCATATTTTGTACTCGATTACTACCCTATAGTGCTAACACAGCTGACCCCTCTTTCTAGACTAGCAACATCGAATGTAATTTCGTTGACACAGCTCACTTCCCAACCATCCGACGGTATAGAAGAAGGTTTCGAGATTTCCAAGTCATTTCACATATATATGTTAACTTTGACACTTTTTATAAAGTCAACGAGTTCCTAGATACTAATCTTATTTATAGCCCAAAGGGCCTGCCGTTGGCTCCAATGTGGACAAGTACACAAACGGATTCAACTGCTCTCAACTCTTTACGCAGGATCAGATACTCTCGCATAGTCTCACTTCAACTCAATACCAAGCTAAATAAGCCTTTATCCACCGACGATAAGTTCAAGCAAGAGATAAGTAAAAGCATATAGGGTGGTATAAACTAGTATAGGCCCAACTAATCGAATGCTCTAGAGCTATAACTCTATCATAAAGCACAAGTGCACCACGACCATCAAATGGAGAGAATAGCTTTAACCGCATTCGTGGGTACTTTCCCGATAGATTCAAGAGATATACTCGTAGTTTCAGGTTCTCGGTCTATTTAACCTCGTGGCCCAAATCTATCCTGGCCGGTCAGAGGTAGGTGATTGATTAACCTTGCCTGTATATCTGGTCATGGTGATGTCCTACACTTTAATCATCTTATCAGGTCTTTTGCTTTTTATGAGGGGAAATATTCAATAGTGGACCCTTCGTCGGCTCTATAACCTACCACCTTTGTCTCAGTACGACACTCCGGTTATATAAGACTTTTGGCGTGGTATATCTAGTGGTCGCGTTGTTCTTCGCTCTAGGCTAGAAGAGGAGCAGAGTCGACTCTATAAGAGTATTAGTTCTATGGAATGATTTGTGATTTTTAGAAGGCCAGTTATATACTGTAAGACCTAGGTATTCGTTTGTGTGTAGTAAATAGCAGCTACACGACTCAAGACGTCAAACAGGGCATCCGAAGAGATTATAATTAACTGTAGTGTTGAAGAAATATAATCAACAATTAGCCATCAATGTGGCAAACTTCTAGTAAGCTTGGCCTTCATCCTTTGTAGGGTGGTTAATCAGCCCACCCGATATCTGTATCCCACGACTAGCCAATACTTTTAACACTCCAACACAATATAACTCCTTAAGACGGGAAAGCCCGGAGTCGTCATTTGCATATGTGTCTTTTGCAATCCAGAGCGGAAACAGCAGCATGATAGGGCCAGACATGCCTTTGTCGTCATCGTTGCTGTAAGCGGCCGAGCGACAGATATTATCTGCAAGATATAATGTAACAGCACTTGGATCTGATATTGCGACATCGCCATCGAGATTTGGGCTATAGGCCAGTCTCCGGTAGTTATATATAAATGATGAGGCTGAATCAAGACTAGCGTTGCTATTCGTCTGACAAACCATGATACACCGCATCAACATGACCATAGCCGCCCAATAATGAATCCATGTCTGGGCTGCAAGCAGATTTGGGAAGTCAAAGCGTAGTAGAAAAGCGTCAACGGCGTATATCGCCTCTGAAGGCGTGCTACTCCACGTATACGGTACGGGATATTGTGTCATAAAGCCATCGAGCCAGGTGCGTAGGTTCTCTGCAATAATCACTGCTTTCAAGAAGATATCTTGAGCCTTGTCCCGCCTGTTCACCGCGTCGTTCCTCAGCACGGATAGAAGATTGACGTCGTGAAGCAACGCAGGGATATCCAACAATAGATGAAAAAGCATACCATAGTGCGAGTCCCGACTCGCTACGCTTGAGATACTACGCAAGCTTGGGTCAGCAAATGCAAAGGGCTTCCTTTGGGCCTTGGTTTGACCCTTGAGCAGAATTGGCGCTTCAAAGACGAATTCGGCCCATAGACTGACACCTCGGAATCTGATGAAGAGGTCCCGGCCGAGTTTGGTGTCTAAAATGCTGGTGCCGCGTATTTTGAGAAGTTCTGCACCGCCTTTCATATGACTGACCCAGCCGTGATCCATCACTACTTGTGGCGGCGGAGAGTACATCTATAGCGACATTAACTCTTTGCTGTTTAATCAAGTGGCAGCAGACACGGGCGTATTAATACAACTTACTTCAGACATTCCTAAACACTGGATGGTAGCAAGCACCATGTCACTGGGGTAAAAGTCGGGCGCTGACATGACCTTGCCTAAATCACGGATAGCATTGCCATACATAACCATCGATCTCTTCCGCAACCCCACATCGTTTGAATTTCGTCCAAGGAACGCAGCTGAGAGTGTTAAGATGGATCGATCTAGCAGATCAATGGTGCCATGGATATGAGGTAGGACGTAAACCCAATAGTGGTGCAGACGCTCGCATTCTTTGAGGCATGTATCTAGTACAGGGCAAAAGCCATTGATGAAGCAAGCAATGAACTGTCTTTGTTCGTGGACCGCTGAGTCTGGTGACCTGTGAAGAGGGGGTGAGTCACTAAGAGGAGGTACGTAGAATGTCCAACGATGTGTAGAAGGTACATCAGGGGATGGCCTCGCCTGTCCCGGTGAGCTAGGCTTTTGAAACCGATGAATAAAGATACGTGGGCGTTGGTAGCCACCACATGCTCGACCGTTCCTCGTACACCGAGCACAATATGGCTTTTCAAGGTCGCACTTTTCTAGTGTTAGTAGCATTCAAGATAAAGTCTAAAAACAGTATGGCTCACCTTTAGTCTTCTCTCGCGGCAATTTGAGCAAGCTTTTGATTTGCCGGGCACTCCAACCATCTTGGCGGAATCTTTCAGTTGGCACTGATGATGTGCTACAGTGTGGGATTACTTTCCTAAAATGTACACAATTTTCATATCCAAGGTGGCCTGAGGGCTGGTATTAGGGTCAAGCAGTTGCCAGGAGGGGTCAGAACGCTGATAAATCTATATCATCCTTTGCGGCTGACCGTGCCCTTGTGAGGACCTGTTGTGGGACAACTGTATCTCTCGAGCTTTAACTGTTAGAATTATAGCATATGCATTAGGAACATGTCCAGATATTCCAAAGGATTTGATGGTGCGGAGCTGATAAGATATGCAGGTGGGTTTGACAGGGTCGTGAGATGTTTCCCAAATAAGCTAGGATGAGGAGTCGACAGAGGAATGCGCACTTGATTGGCTGTCCTTTCCAAGCTAATATGCTTTGAGGAGCCCCTAAGTTATCATGTAAGCAAGACCAAGAGGGTGTTCATGGGACTGGTTCACTTATAAATGTATTATAAAAGTGCCTTTTTGCCCCACTAACTTTTTCAAGTTTACCATCGTTTTCTACCAAACTCCATTTGCCCCAAGTTCAATGTCTTTAATCCACAATACTGCAGCCTGGCTCCCAGGTGTTGGGAAGAGGTTGCGCGTTAGTTCCTCAGACATCCCTGTCCCGGGCGAAAACGAATTGTTAGTTGAGGTCAGTGAGGTTCCACCACGCTTCCATCATCCTATCGCTTGGGAATTAGTTTGCCTCGACCAAGGCCCCCTACGACACCCCTATTATACACGATTAGTGACTGACATTCTTCGTCTCACAGGTAAAAGCTGTTGCCGTCCAGCCAGCAGAGTACAAGATCCAGGACGGTATCCTTCCGTTTCCACTTACATACCCCACGATCCTTGGACGTAAATAATGATCTCCCAATCTTTTCATTAAGCGCATGGAATCCTGACACTTCGCAGTATGTTTCTCAGGTATAGTCACCAAGGTTGGCTCCGCCGTAACCAGATTCAAAGTCGGCGACCGCGTGATTACAAATAGCGCTGGATCACTCCGGAACGACTCGAGATTCGGTGGCTATCAAAGATATGCCCTCACTAGTCAAGAGTTGACTGCCAAGGTAAGCAATTGTAATAGCGCTGATGAGTAATTCAGTCACAATTATTAACTGGTGTCGATTTCAGATAGGCGATGTACCATTTGAAACAGCGAGCTCAGTTTCCAACCTCTACGGCGCCAGCAGCGCTTTATTCCTTCATCTCGGACTTGAAAAGCCATCCGGCAACGGCGATTCTAGAAAAAAGGACGAAAAAATCCTCATCTGGGGCGCCTCATCATCTTTTGGGGCGTATGCAACTCAATTAGCCGCAGAAGCTGGTTACACCGTTGTAGGAGTCGCATCCACCCGGAACGCAGAACTAGTTCAGTCTTTTGGCGCCACATATTTCGTCGACAGACAATCTCCCAATGCCCTGCAAGAGCTCATTGCATTTGGTCCTTTCAAGGCAGTCCTCGCAGCCGCTGACGCGGCACAAGATCAAGAAGTCATCGGGGCGGTTTTAGCAGCACATGGGGGCGGGTCGTTTCTATCGACGATGGGACTGAGACCGGGCGTCATGCTGCCGCCGGGAGTGCATGGGTATTTCGCGCAGTTCTTGGATGATTACTTGGACCCGAAAAACAAGGAGTTTACTGAATGGCTGTGGTGGGAGTACTTGGAAAATGTTCTTCAGTCTGGGAAGTTGAAGTTTCTCCCTGTTCGAGTTGTTGGTGGCTTGTCTCAGGTGCAAGAGGCGTGGGACAATCTGCGGGAAGGAAAAATTAGTGGCCAGAGACAGGTAATAGTTCCAGAGCTGGGATAGGAAATGGAGGCAAATCTGAACAATTGTGGGTTAATATAAAGTATATTAGTTAACGGAAACTAAGACTGGTTATAAGACAGCTCTGTAGAACTGTTGTGTGGATCTTAGGTGTGTAACGAGACATAAAATAGAGAATTAGTAAATTAGAGTTATAAGACAAACCTTTTTAACATCCTCAAACTTGTCCTGAACTTGACTTGATACTTCCATCATTTGGGAATGAGGTTTGATCTCTTACCTTCGAGTCAAGTCGTGTTAAACTAGGCATTGTGTATCATTGTTTAAACAATGATACACACTGTCGCTCAGGTGAGCATTGGAGGATTAACAATTCATCTAAAATAATATATTTGGCAAGGGTCTAATAATTACGGAATGCCACAGGCTATGGATATAGTAATTCGAGATCAGGAGCTTTTTTAGTACCGCACTTAAATGGATTCAACATAAGGTTAACAGGACGGATAATACCGATATAGAATTAGTCTTCTCTTAATTTATTTAATAATATTCTACCAATGTGGTGTCAAACCTTTTTATTTGGCTCTTAGATACTATTCAATAACAACTACCATTTTCCCATTCGCCTCTCCATTTTCCATAGCTTGATGCGCAGCGTGTATCTCGTTAAACTTAAAAATCCTCCACGGCTTAGCATCAATCCTGCCATTAGCTACCTTCTGCATAATACTCCTCAACGGAATATCGGATATGGGGAATTCTTCCGTCCCAAATGCAAAACTTCCGAAGAAGCTAAAATGAACTCCACTCGCCATCTGTAAGAGCGGATTGAAGCCACGCGACTCGTCAGGTCCTGCCGGTCCCTTGATTGGATCCAGGCCTCCTAGCCAGCCCGCCAGACAGACACGTCCATCACGACGGACGAGTTGCAAAGAGTCAACAACTGTACTGTTGCCTATCAAGTCCAATACTGCATCAAACTTTTCAAACGCGTGATTTCCCCATAGACGTTCGCTCAAACTGGGTGTTTCAAGCACCGTCAAAAAGACTCCAAGTTCCGTCAACGCAGCAAATTTAGCTTCGCTGCGCGCTGTTGCAGTAACAATAGCGCCCGAATCTACAGCAAGGTTAATAGCTGCTTTGCCAAAAGACGAAGTAGCACCTCTAATGAGAATCCTCTGTCCCTGTTGAAGATTCAAGTTTCGGAACAGACAAGTCCAAGCCGTCGCGTAGCTTTCAGGTAGAGCAGCTACATCTGCCCAAGACAAGGGCAACTTTTCTTCAGGTTCTCCCAGCGCGACGATGTTGCTACTGTTTGCGACGGTATATTCGGCATAGCTACCAGGAATGGTACGACCAAGCCCACCCATGAGTGCTGCCACGGGTGTTCTCCGAGCAAATTCGCCGCCGGGGCAATCCTCAATGATTCCAACGCATTCGATTCCGCTGATGGGGACAGACTCTGCCCATTCGCCGCGGCGCATATGCATTTCTGCATGGTTGATGCCGAATGCTTTGATGCGGATAAGAGCTGTGCCAGGGGTTGTGGCTGATGGTTTGGGAATGTTTTTGATTGCTAGATTCTCAACTGGGCCGAATTCAGAAATAACTATAGCTTTCATAGTGGCTGTCATTGTGAACTACAACAGTAATTATGGCTTTGAAGGAAAGATATGTGTGCGTTTATAAGGGCTTGATCTTGGTTTATTGATAGTTATCAATGTTACCATACTATTAAAATCTCGCAAGAGAGACAAGGCCAGGTATTTAACAAGCCAGCACACCATAGAATAAGGACTACAGATACTACGTTGATAAATTGTAATTCCAAAGCAATGTCAAGTTTAGGGCGCGCCCTTTAAAACATACTTAACATCAACTATCAACACTACCAAGTGCTTGTTAGTCAATGTTGACTCGGAGCATTTAGGTATTTGGGCCGTCATGATCAATGCTTTTATCAATTAATATGGCCCACAGCATTGGCTTCAGCCAATCCGAGACGTCGACGGTGTAACCACAATATTATTACCAATCGGCAAAATGACTAACAACCCCGTCAAAATCAAATACTACACTAATTCTATTGGCTCTAACAAACAAGTAAGTAGTAACTTGATAATTCATTAATAATATTATAAAGAGTTCTTAAATTGCTATTGGGACCTTGAAAGGTGACTTGGTTCCTAAGATATATTCAAGAACTGAATATGGCCAGATAACTGTTAAAGTAATCTTAGTCTGTGTATATCGCACCTAGGTCCCTCCTTATGTTACGTGGAAATCTCCTTCTTATACCATAGCAAGTAAACATATTTTCCTTACGACGCCAGCTGTCTCATCAGAGTCACCTGGTACAACTAAACCACCATTGATGTGCCCCCAGACTGTTATTCCTTCCATAGCAAAGCCTTTTATCCCCGTCTCATCCAGAAGATAAATGACCGTTAATAACCCTGAACAACAATTGAAACATGAGAAAGGCTTGATATATAGAATTAAAAGACATCTTACTTAATCAGATTTAAGTATAATCTAAATACATGCTTATTAACTAGGAATAAATGTGAAGACAAAGAGCGGTTTATTAATCCTTAAACGACTAAGCTTTGCACAGCGCCTAGTGTACTCCATGCCATGATAGCTCAACCCCGTCTATCCTCAGCCCATGTAACGCCAGATGAGACCAGTGCTATGAAGCTGATACAGGGCGGTGCCAGCTGCAATGGAGATTGAAGCGGCGTTCCCATCAAGCTGCTTCCAGCCTGTCATTGGAGGCCCGGTATAACGCCAGATCGAGCCCGTCTTGTGAATCTGATAAAGCCCACCTGCTCCAACTATAATCTCCTTGGTGGCAGAATTATCATCTAGCAGCTGCCATCCCGAGACAGGAGTACCCGTGTACTTCCAGATTTTCCCAGAGTCATGAAGCTGAAACAGGTCATTGCCTCGAGCGACGATGCTCACGGTAGCAGGGTTCTCATCCACCTTCTGCCATCCAGTGAGTGGCACCCCCGTATACTTCCAGACCGAGCCGGTCTTGTGAAGTTGGTAGAGATTACCTCCCGCAGTTACGACCTTGCTTGTCGCAGAATTGTTATCAAGCTCTTGCCATCCAGAGAGGGGAGTTCCAGTGTACTTCCAGATACGACCTGTGTTGTGGATCTGATAGAGGTCGGTACCGCCGGCTATAATCTCGACTGTGGCAGTATTGTCATCAATCATTTGCCAACCAGTCATTGGAGTGCCAGTGTATTTCCAGATCTTGCCGTTATCGTGAAGTTGGTAGAGCTTTCCATTTGCAGCAGCAATCTTCTTTGTAGCTGGGTTGTTATCCAGAGGCTGCCATCCCGTCATTGGAGTACCAGTGTACTTCCAGATCCAACCAGACTTGTGAAGCTGGTAAAGGTCGGCGTCGTCAACAAGGATCGAAGCAGTTTGGGCATTGTTGTCGATAAGCTGCCAACTGGCGAACTTTGGGTAGAGCGACGCAGCAAACGTTCCATCGGTCTCGTTGATGTCATTGCCTCCTGGCACAGCGACGTGGTCTTTCATGATGGAGGCCGGAAGGCCATAGCACATGATGGAGGTTGGGTCTGGAACTTCTGTGGCGATCAGGGCCGAGTTTTCCAGCGGAGTGAGGACTTGGTCAGTCGTCTCCTCCTTGTCCCAACCTTGAGTCCTCCAGAAATAATCAAAAGCCTTGTCACGATCAATGCGGCTGACGATGCCACTGGTCATGTGTTCGTGTGGGAATCCCAAAGTGTGGCCGGTCTCATGGCGGATTACACGATAGAATTCGGAGTCGCGCGTTTGCATGGTGAAGGAGTCAAGATTCATTGTAGGCTCATTCTGAGGGATGTGTAGGATATCTGTTCCCAGGTAAGACCAGTACCCATCATCCTTCTTGCGTGCAATACGGACCTGACCACCAGAAGCGACCTGGACAAACTCGACATTGGCATATATGCCCCAGGCGTTCATGTGGTTCAGAATACGAGCGCGAAGAGATGACTCCGGTCCATCCATGAAGCTCACAGTGAGTCGAACGCCAGCAGTGCCCCAGTACTTGGAAGTAAGGACGGCCAACTGGCTGGGATTGATGATACCGCCACCAGTAGCTCTTTGGCGCAGCATCTGCACCATGGGTGCGTTTGCTGGGTTTTGCGCTATGGCCGTCACGGCTGAAGGCTGCCATTCTGCTTTGGGAAGGGTCTTGATGGTGCAACCGATGACTTTCTCGGAGGCAGCATTGTTGGAGCCATTAGTAGGACACATGATGACTGGTGATAAGTGAAGAAGATAGGATTGGACAGTACTCAAAGGACGGATAAGAGCAGTTGCAGTGACAGAGGAGTTATGATGAGTTGAAGCTTGATATACCATACATAGTCGAATTCTCCAAGGCAGACACACAATTAGCAAGCAACAGCATTCCCTATTCCTACAACAACCTTGACTGTGGTTTGCTGAAACTCAGAAAGCCTTACAAGCCACTGTTTCAACCAGGTTCAGCTCGGCTTGGGGTCAGCTGGTTCTGACCGTCGTGGCTGCAGAGCTGAACAACCACTACGACAAATATCTCACGTCACTCAAACACCAAGTCATAGTTCCCCCGAGGAAGCAAGCCAAGAAGCGAGGGATTATGATATAACATAATTGATTGCTGCAATGGTGGTGTATTTTATGAACCTTTGGTGGGTGTTTGGAAGTTACGTTCAATAATCGCCGCGACACCGGATGCCTCGCCGTAAGTAGACGGAGGTTCATATACAAGGGTCACATCCTACTTGCTCGCTGCATTAGTATGAGGCGGGAAGTATACTTTAGTTAATCTAAAAACCAATCTTTAAAGTTATTAAGGATTGGTTTAGTTCTGACATGTGGTTTAGCAGTATAGTAGTAATATAATAGCTGGTTATTGGTTAGTCGCTGACTTTCTGTCCTAGCAGCTTTATGGTTTTGAAGTTCTAGTTGTCCTCCTCACATTAGAGAACCCACTCAGCATTATCATTAAGCTCCGTATCACTAGATAGGGATTCCATGCGTAGATACGATAAATGGATTAATCTTGAATTACGTCTCCGTATATCTACTCATAATAAGATGAATCCTCGCTACTCTAGTAAACTATTAGCGATCCCTTAGTTCCACTACGAGATCGTAGAGGGGCCTAGTGGCTATAGCGATGTTATAGACCGCTGAAATATACCAAGCTAAGGTGGTTCTCTACAAACAACTTCAGTTCTGTTTCAGCTTTCCTTCTCACACAAGAGTTAACTTGACCTTTTCGGGCTTCTCACCCCATATCTCCTGCTCCGAAAGGCCCGATTGTGCCCTGCCTCTAGTACTAAACTTTCGACGATCCGGGTGCTTGCCGTATCCCAGCTCGATACACCCTCGCCCAACACGCTGGTATTTCCCATCGCGTTGACCTGTCTCCCGGAGGATAAGAAAGTAGACGACGGGTTGAGTACCCTTCTTGTATCGATAGGCCATCGTTAGTCGGAGCACCTGACAGCCTTCGAGGAACTCTGCTTCCGATTCTACAGGCTGGATGTCGAATTCCCACCTTGGGCTCCATTGTTCTCTCAGCAGCATCGTCGCCGCGTGCTTTAGGACGCCAGAGGCCTTGATCTCGCCTTGCCGGACATTTCCAAACCTGCCTGCATGTTCTTCTTCGACGGTCGTGTTCGTAATATGGAGGTCGAGTTCGGGAAGACTCTTGATCTTCCCACGGTTGTCGACACGCATAGTAAAGAACTGATCGTAGGATACGGGCCCGGTGACCGAAGCCCAGCTCCAGGTGGGTGCGCCTCCTGGTATTCGCTTGGCGTAGCCAGAACTGCTTCTACGCCATGTAAGTCCGCATACAAGATTCTCGTCCCATAACCCGGCTCTGTACTTCATTCCCGATAGCGAGGCGACGTAAGAGGCCATGCCAGCGACGGCTGGGAGCCGATCCGTTTGTCGCGTGAGGTCTTTTGATGTATAGACCTGCATCCAGTCATACCAGGTGAAGGAGAAGTCTCGGACGGACATATTGTGGTCGCTTGCGGGGAGCGACCGTCTTAGGGTGAGCGGGTTGAATGCATGGTCAGTATCCCCCGTTAAGACCGGCCTAGACGCGTCAATAACGTCGACCATGGTTCTGCAGTCCCACCACAAGCCATGCCGACGGCTGACATAAAGCCCACGACGGGAGCAGACGCCCTCCTGGAAGACCCATCCTCTAGACTGAAGCCCACAGACGTTCACGTTGATATAGGCGCTGGCAATGGGGCCTCCCACCAAAATCACTGTTTCCGTCGAACCCGTAGATTGGGCCGTGGCAGCGGCAATTTCCATCAAGTGCGGCGCTGCCATTTCCACCATTCCCGAACCACAACCTGCTGAATCCGCCGCGCACAAGTTAAGGCTACTATGGCGGTATATTTCCGCCATCTGGGCTGACTGTTCCACCCAGTCATTTTGGTCATCCTGGATGATGCAGAGGGCGTCAATCCAGAGAAACTCGAAGCCTAGGTTGCGAGAGATGTGCACTGCATCTCGAAGAGTCTCAGGCAGCTCTGAGATGGGTCGTCCTTGAATGAAGGCATCCATCGTGTCGTGGGTCAGTCTCAGGGGAAGATCGTTTCCCCATCGGTAACTCAGTGCAACGTAGCCTTGATCTTGTTTTTGCATATCTTCTTTTTTGGAGATGTAGAGAGAAACGCTGTCGTCTGCAATCTTGAGGACTCGTTTAGGGAGGCTGGTAGAATGTCGTCGGGGACAGTCCTCATGTTCCGTTTCACAGGCGCGCATCCAGGTCTTGATTTTGTCGATTGCCTTGCGACGCCAGGGATAATCTCGCGAGACAAGATACGGTTGACAGCTAACGGACAAGTCGTGTAACATGGGTGTATAGACAACCCCATAATCTAGCCAAGAGCAGTCCTTTGGCAGTTCGCTACGATAGAGGGTGAACTCGCCGTGGATGTTTCTGGAGGTGGCGTCTACCAGGTTATCTCCTAGAGACGGCGTTGTTGCGTTCAAATGCTTCATGAGCCAGACACAGAAGCTGTTTTGCTTGGGTGACAAAGAAAGCCGATAATGAGTGAATTCTTGTTGAATCTGAGCACGATCGCAAACAATCTGGTTCATAATGACGGCGCATACGCGGCAACTGGCTGAGCTATTTGCCAACGTGGACAGAAGCCCGTCATGGTGTCTTTCGACGTTGCTGTATCGACCTTCAGAGGGACCTGCTTCGTGTTGGAGGAGTTTTGAAACCAGCGTTTTGCAGTCCTTGCAAGTATGTCGTTGAAACTCGGGGGTGAGGTTCAGAGCGGGATTGGGTTGGTATGGTTTTAGCTCGGGCAGAGGGCTCGAGCTGGTCTGTAGTATCGGGATATGAGGCAGAATCTCCTCCCCAGCCATTTTTTATGCTTGTGTTTGAACTGACTATAAGTGGAGTAGAGTGTAATACTAAATATCAGGTATTGAAGAAGAAAAAGAGATAGAGTTGGAAAAAGAGCGCCTTTCTATGTCTGCCCTATTATAATATGATCGCGCAACAACATCCCCGCTTTGGCTTACCTGCAACCCGCCTCACTTTCGGGGACTGCATGTATACGGGCAACCCTCAAGATGCATGGTGACGGCAAGCCAGTCGACGGCAGGAAACCATGCAGATGCCACTTCAAAGTTTCTGGCAGATAATGTGATAGGTAGGTAGGCAACTGTGTGATACCCCTCCTTGCCAAGCATCAAGTACTCCATTCGTAGTGATGGGGCTGACAGGCTAAATTCCTCTAATTTCTGTCTGTCCTTACACAAGAATAAAAGGCGCATTAACATAAAGTGATGGTTAACGCTGCCGACAAGTCTTGTAAACCGCCAACTTATGTACACTAATGTGGCTACCAATAAGGACCCTGAGTCCATGCGCCCGCTACAAACTGTTAATAAAATCTTTACTTTGAGCTTCAGTATTTCGTAAAAGCCACATAACGCCTGTGGGCTCTGTCAAACATGCATGAGACCAATTGCCTGAGTAGAATTGGCTAAGCGATTGGCAGTAAGGAATTGAAGTAAATATCATAGAGCTTGACAGGTATTATAGGCGATTCTCCATCTATATTTATTTCGCGGCCTGCATTAGCTTAACGAAACCGTACGTCAAATCATCAACCAGCCCTCCAAACTGTGCGCAAGCACCACGGTGGACTTAAATCACTTAACCAATAGCTCCCCGTCGTGAATATTCCAATGATGCATTTGGCGAGAGCTTTGGCAGGATGTCGTTCGACGGCGTTGCCATGTGACCCAAATAGGTCACCCATCTGGCTTTAAACCATATAATTATAATGAACCAGACTTTGAACGAGGCTCCAGTCGCGGTTCGGAAGGTTTAGTTGCAAACATCGAAAGTTGTATAGATTTTGAAGCGGTGTTGTCCCTACGTGCTATGGATAGAAGCCGCTACTAAGCATGCCTCGTTATAATATCTGATCTCGTGTTCTCTCGTTCAATGTCATGTATACGAGGTCAGCCGCGCTGTGTGGATACTCGTGGCATGGCGTCGCAAGAACAAACGTCAGTGGACTATAGATCTTTAAATTTCCAGTCAGAGTCAGACAGGCAAATATAAGATTTCTAGCTAACTTGTTATAATACACATGTGTGGTTTGTGCATGAAGCCTAAGGATCTCACATCGTACACCAATGTCGAGGTCAAATAGCAACCAAACAGTGCCCCTAAGTTTAATTCAGTATCCCACACAACGAACCAAGAATAATATAGCATGTGGTGAAATCTCCTCCAGTGGATCACTTCTTGTCCTGTCGTAGGTCCATTCCCTTATAATTAGGAAGTTTCCAACTACCTGTATCTTCCTTCAAGATATTCTTGGCAAGCACATCCAGCTTGAAGAAAGCTGCAACGGCTAGGAAAAGATTGAGAACCGCGAGGACAATCGTGCCCGATGGCATCTTGTGCCAGTAGGTCCTATCCTTCTCAATACCACACTGAACGGTATCCATGAAGGGGCGGAACCGCTGCTCATAACTGGACAGAGCTCTAGGAAGTACTTCCTTAGAGGTATTAAGGCGACTGAGGTGATCCTGGATCTCGCCAGCTAAAACGTAGGCGCCGACGAGACTGGAGGTTGTTCCCATTCCTGTGGTTGCTGTTGGACAATAGGCTGCGTCCCCCACCAGCACAACTTTCCCTTTGCTCCAGGAGTCTAGCCTGACGACACCCATGTGCTCACAATAGAAGTCGTCTGATTCTTGCATTTCAGTGACAAATTCCTCTGAACGCCAACCAGCGGAACGGAATAGATCTGAGAGAACAGCCTTTTCCTGTTCTACACCGCCTGAACGTGCAGCCATAACTCGTTCGGAATCAGCCAGGCCTACCAGGTATACCTGGACGCGGTCTGGCTTGTGTCTGCGACTAAACAAGAGTCGCTTACCAGGAGCGATATAAGCAGTTCCATTGTATTTCTCTCCATCCTTGATCTGGCGAGGGATTGTAAAGTAGCCAGCATAGACGCCGAGGAAGTGAATAGGGTCTTTGGCTTCAGGTCCCAGCATCTGCTTCCGAGTACGGGACCACTGCCCGTCGGCGCCAATGACAAGGTCGTAGCGGTCCTTCTGACCATTTGACAGCCGAACTTCAACGGAATCGTCCAGCTGTTCAAAGCTCTCGACAGTTGTCCCAAACACGAATCGTACACGATCTTTGATGTTCTCGTACAGCAGCTGGATAAGGTCACCTCTCATGATCTCATAATCCGTTGTAAAACTCTGAAGACCTTCGCCGGACCTATTTGCAGGAAAGTATGCAACTACTTTACCAGTGCTATTAACGAACTCCAGTCCTTCCTCTTTGACTGATGCGCTGCGGAAAGCGGTCTCAAGATCCATCCTCTTGAGAACCTCAATTCCATGTCCACGAATATCAATCTGTAGGCCAGTAGACCTTAAGTCGGGGTGCCGCTCAATGATTGTAACGTCATGGTGTTTAGAGAGCCAGAAGGCGACGGTCATACCGGCAATGCCTGCGCCGCAGATGATGATTCTCAGTCTAGTCATAACTGCAGCCAGTGTGATTTGGATAAATTCAAGAGACAGAGTAGGTGAAAAAAGCAATTGTCGAATGGAAAGCAATGCTGGAACAAAAAATCGAACTAAGATCCAACAGTATAGTATTGGCTAAGTATTTGTGCCATTTGTTCCGGAATGAGAAAGTCATTATTAAGTCCAGAGTAGAGAGTTTTGGGCACATGCTTGACAGAGAGCACAAGCCACATATCCTGGTCTAAAATGACGTTGTTAAGTCCGTAGAGACAAAGAGACGGACGTAGTCGGCATTTTATCAGGTGCGAGATACTTACAACCTAATCAAGGATAATAATGGGCGGACTTAACATGATTTAAAGAGAACAAACAACTACCAAAAGCCAGGGGTGCGCTTACCCGAGACGCGATGATTGATGTACGTGGTCAAGGACTGTTACCCCGTAACCTCTGCCCGTTCACCATTAAATGCCGACGCGCTGATTTCATTACCAGCCCTAACTAGAGAAAACCGAAGCTGAGTAGCCTGGTGGATGCTGTGGGTAACTAGATGTCCTCCTTCCCATTAGGGCACAAAGGCGACATGGACAAGAGATGTAGATTGAGGATAACCTAGTTATGTAATGAAAACTCTATCAAATTTCCGCCTTTTGAAACACCGCAGGGCAAAAGAGAAGACCGAACTCGAATTGTGCGATTTCCGGTGTTTGTGCGTTCGGTGTATTGTTTCCCTTGGGGCCCGGCCTTTTCCAGTGGAGAAACCCGAGCAACCCACTAGTTATCCACAATATCGACCTCAAGTATCCTGAGAGTAACATGGTGCATTGGAGGCAAATAACACTGGCCATGTAAGCCTTGGCGACGACGCTTCACTCCCCTGTAGCTGGCCATGCAAAGATTGTGCACAAGGCCAAGCTTCGCCTTATAGGCTGGAATTTAACAAACTCAGCTCGTCTGGCCCGCCTTTACCTTGTCAGTACCGCCGGCACAGAAGGAAAGTGTAGGCTTCTCAGGAAGGACTACGTACTGGGGCGGATCAACAGGGAGCTCTATTGTTGATATTTCTGTGGGGTTTATTGGCACAGCTGGATCTCTGATTCAAAGGTGCTACCAGACTCGATATTAATATAATCCTATATGCTTGTAATATTTAGTATTATTACCCCCTATATTAGCTGCTATGGGTCCCGAGTTAGGTAGTTTCTAGTAGATAATGAAATTAGATAAGAAATACTCTAGAGCCTTTTACAAAGTTTAAGATATGCTAAAAAAAGAGAAGAAGCTAGTTTATTGGAACGTGAAAGATGCCAGGCCTTATCATATAAGATTATGGCTTGGATGGATATGGGAGACGGGATCACTTGTTCCACGTGGTGTCTAGTTTATATTTTCTCAGAAAGTCAGTATCCAAGTCATTCTGCCGCGTGTCTCGTCGTATTAAGTCGGAGAAAGCCATTGGATGGGTGAATCCCTGGCAGCTAGGAAATTCTTATTGCTATGAGTATCGTTATGAGACTATTTATAGCTCCATACCTATTGCACCGTTCTATTTACGAGGCGAAGCGCGGTAACAGAGAGGAGGCTCAGAGCATGATTGAGTGGGTTATTCACCACTCGGCGGTTGTAATCTTAGTTCTTGACCAAGATCATCGGATAGGTGGACATTACCTCTATCATCGTCCCATGCTATGGTTAGGATCTCTGTAGCTGCTTATTATGCATGGAAAGGTCAGGATTGTTAGAATATTTATGCTTGTTCTAGGAACTGAATCAACATATCATAATTCCTAGCCAGACAATACAGCAGAAAGCCGTGAAGCTCTATAGATAGTTACAATACATAATGTCCCTTATAAGAAGTCAAGGAACTTGATTCTTGCATGTCCAACGCTCGATAAGCATCTCAAGAACGATCCGGCTTCGATCCATCAAAGGGGTACTTGAGAATGCTAATACTATTAGAATAGCCTGACAGATCCGGGTTGAGTTGTGCCTAGAATCAGACATGTTAGCGCGGTACGAAACCATAAGCGACAAAGGACATACCAGATCAACCGGACACGTTGCATTTTTAGCCCCATAAGTAGTAATCTGAGGCTTGCCATCCGTGGTCTTGATCAGGACCTGCTGCGTACTAGCCTGCGAGGGATCACCAAGGAGATAGTTCAACGGCTCGATTATCATGGCCGAGTGTGCGGTCGAGAAGACGGTGTTGGGGATGTCGCCTGTGTGAGGCATATGGTGCATCCCCAGATTGAACCAAACCACACTGCGTCACATCAGCTGCAATCCATGTTGCCAATTGATAAAAGACTTACATGTCCTCTTGTACGAGTGATTCACTGTTGAAATACTTGCCAAAGTCAACCTGGGGGTCTTCGGGGGTCAGCGAATTGTACGCTCCAGTGGCGTACGTCTCATTGTCTTTCTGTCGAGTGACGTAGAGATGATGCGTCGTGTGGTGGGCAGCGTTCTTTGTAACATTGGAATCCTGAACCGTAAGATATGCCACACCACTCGCTATAAATTCAGTCAACTGGGAGGCAATATATCGAGTGGCTCAATAAGTACTAACCTGGTACAATCCTATACCCTGGATATTCGCCGTAAGGGTTCTTCTTGTCCTTGTTTACCACGGCATACATCGCTCCGCCATTGGGGGACCAGTTGATTTTACCATCGTCTTCATTCTCGATGAAGCTCTTGACTGCCTTCATAGTATTGATTGACTTGCCGTCAGACCACTTGTACCTAAAATGAGAGTTTAGTAAACCTTAGTAAGTTTTAATATTGGTGTAAAGCTTACTTCTCAGTTGTAGGCTGAATGGCAACCTTTTGCAAGGAGTTCTTCTCCCCCTGGATGTCAAAGTCTGCCTTGAATGTGATGACATGATCATGCAGGGACCCGGAAAGACTATCGTGGATCTTGAACCCATAGTCTTCGTTCTGAGCGTAGAACGCTGATGAGATATAACCCGATGCTCTAACGTCGACTTCGATAGAACCGTCCAGATGAAATTGGTAAGTCGTCATGTAGTCGTAGTTGCCAATGGTATAGATGGCACGGACATTGAATGCGATATTCTTTGTCACGGTGGTGTGTCCGGCCCAAGAGTGGCGTTGAATAGGGAAGCCCTTGTCAATCTCAAACATGCCTTATTGGTTGTTCTGTCAGCATACTGTCTTCAGGTAATATTGGGGTTTGACCTACATAGGCCGTCCTTCTGGGTAAACGTCGTCTCGCCTGTGGTTGTGGTGACGTTGGAATAATGAGAATATGCCGGGCAATCGTAGCCTTCGTCATGTCAGCATTAGTGTCTTCAGCGCCAAAGTCAGTCCTACCTTTCACAAGAGATATCATGGTGGGCCCAAATCCAGACAGACTGTCGAAGTAACTAAGAGATAAACGTTAGGAAATCCAGGGGTGTGGAAGATCGGTTATGTTTACCAGATTCCAGACTGTACTGGATCGATGCCACTATACATGATGTCAGCAACTTAGCGTGAGGCGGGTGTCTGATTAACCTACGCATAATGTGCGATTGCCTCATCCAGGCCAAGCTAGAGAGAATCAGTTAATGCAATGGAAAGTTTGACCTGACGAATACTCACCTCGTACATAATCCTCTTGCCCTTGTATCGAATGTCGTATAGCCGTAGCCCGTTGTCTCGTGTGATACTAGTATAAAAGGAGAAATCCACTGAAAAGATTCCATTAGCAAATCATTACAGCTAACGAATTGTTGGATCAACTCACTCCAAGTTACATAACTCTCTGTCTCATCAACAGCGAATCTCGCCTTGCCGGGTTGAACAGAGGCTGGTGGAGGGTCATCATCCAGGGGGAGATCATCGCCATGTTTGTTCGTATGGGCCCAAGGCTCATCCAAATTCGCCCCCATTGGTTCGAAATCGGGTTCAGTAACAACCTTGCGGAGATCGTCGAGTTCTGGATAGAACTGATTATTGTATACCCAGCCTGTCACCTTCCATCTGCTGGGATCACGGCCTGTGATGTCTGTCCTCAAGTACAGACCTAGTGGCAGCAGCGAGATTGTATCGTAGATGCTAGTAGTGGGTGCATTGAAGCCCTGCCACATGACAACTTTGTCGTCTGAAACAGTGAGCGGGGCCGCAAATGCCAACGGGATCTGGAGTCCGTCGTCGACGGTCTTTGCTCTGTTAGGTGAATGAATGTAGCCTATTGGATTCAATGGGACTCACCAGGTTCCAGAGCCGTTTTGTCACGTCCTCCGCCTCCTTCATCGTTCTGAGATTGAAGTTTCCATAATCTTCAGCGTCAGGGTTGAAAACCGGGATTTTTCCGTCACCAGCTTTTGTGTTTGTGTAGGTGTAGGGCATCACAGTGGAGTCACTACTGATAGGCAAGGGGCCAACCTTGAACTCTTGAAGGTAAGCATTCTCAACAGCCCCAAACATGACTGCGGCTAAAGCGTAACGCTCTGGCCCGCTGCTGCTGTTCGATAAGAATGGGAGGACATCAGTTTTGTTAGGCATCATGAGCTCGACCGACATGCTGAAATAGTTGTCAGTCAGTAACATCACCAGCGTAGTGCGAGACTTACATCTTATTGTCTCGGCTATGATTGACTGTCAGATACAGCATCATCATGAATACAGGGAATTTAATACATACCTTCCTGCGTCCTTTGCATCGGTCAGATTGAAGCCTGTTGCGTTGCTATGCAGGAGAGATAACACATCAGTGGTTTCATTGGCGGTCAAAGCACCCCAAAAGTTCTTGTGGGGAGCATTCGTGAACGGCTGGCCTGATGAACACTTGGAAGGTCCAGGGTTCAGATCTCGTCTCTCTACCCATCCAGTGGAAAGGGATCCGGCAAGAACGAGATGACCCAGAGAGGACGGTATAAAGAGGGTTGAGAGACGCATTCTGTTATCTGTTTGATATCTGAGTGCGAGGTGGAGGAGTGAAGAACAGCATTAGTAGTCGAGGACGGCAGCTTATATAGAGATATTCGGGTCTAAAGAGTTGTATCTTGACTCATGAACTGCTATCCACAATACGTTGGCAAGGGTATCCCCACGCTCTTTATCATTAAGATAAGACATAATCTAACTCCTATCGAGATTACTAAAGAGAGCCCATTGAAGATAGTAGGCACTATTAAAGCCAGGTACAATACCTTTGTTCGCACCTCACATCAGAGATATCAGCAGGGTTCATAGGAACTAATCCCCACGTTCTATATCATAAGTGACAAGGTTCATGCAGATAAGACCGAGCTTATATGCCTCTCATATGATATGGCAAGCCACTTGATTAACAAAGGTTGCAATCCGGTAGAAAGATGTTGTAATTGACAACCAGATACGGACAAAAATGACCAATATTTTAGGCCACTCACGACTCGTGCATCGGAGTTCTTATCTTCCGGACCACAGGGCGAGATTTTCAGCTTATTGTGGGAAGCAATGGCGTTTCAAGCCACATACCGGTACATGTTCCATGAAGAATACCACCTCTGGGCCTGGCTAGTCCGTCCACCTCACCGCGTGTACTGGTCCGGCTAAGCCTTTCCCTTTATGGAATTCAGTGCCCATCCTATTAGATATAATAAGACCCACCTATATATCTTTGACATGGGCCTGCTTTTCTACATGTAACGGTTAATGCTTGATAGGCTTGATTATCAAGATCGGAGTCTATGATTGGGTTGCAAGCTATCCCCACTATGAGACATTTAAGCGTGAGTCTTACAGTACCCGATGGGATGGGTAGTAGTAAAGAACCCCGGGACCCCAGAATCACTGAAACGCTGGATCCTAGTACCGTTCGGAAATAACATTACTAATAAAAATAAGGCCCCAATTTGTTGTGCGTGCTACGCAGCTGGTAAGAATGAAAATCCACCTAAACCGATACTGGACACCTACAGTAATATACCGTATGTCATATAGTGTCAGGGGCCAAAGTCACCGCATGAGGGGAGGTACATGCCTCCAGGGGCGTCTGCAACGGACTAGAGCTAATCTCAAAGGAATATATTGAACTATTCCTCTTTTGTATATTCGATCCGGTCTCGGGGATATCGACGATAGCTGATCGAACCCTGGCTGGGGTTGCTCGAGGGATCTCTCGTCCCTCAATCAGCTGATTATGTTCCTAAACATCAAGTGGACGTTTGGCTATCACATAGTGTTATCTTAAGCTTGAACAGAGTTTATTCTAGCTTCCTGCGCTACTGAGACCGACCCCGCAAATTGATGGCGATCATACAGGACAACAAATAAGAGCTGACTTGGATACGGTGAAGCCAATCAAAGCAGTAAAGACCTAGTCTGGACTCCACTACGGTTCCGACTTTACATACCACCCTAGTCCAAGGCCAGACAATGGAAAATAAGCGACAATGCAAGCTGGAAGTGATATCCGTACAAATATGTGCATTGAATACAGTCACTAGTATTCTTATAATAGAACACTTGAAAGGTCTTGTTCTATTACGTACTTACTACTTAAGTCGCGCTGTGCTTCTGGGGCCCGTATTGTTTTTGATTAGAAGGAGACAAATGTCTTCAATCTCACCAAACCTCTTCATGTTTCGATCTAGGCAAGCCAGACGTTTTTACTGAGCCTACTGAAGATAATCTCTATATTCCTGAAAATAAATTCAAGGCTCTGAGTCCCAGTGGCACCTGAGTGTTTACCCTCAGAAGTGAATAGTCTAATTATATCATCGCCTAAGAAACATCCACCCACGCTATTGCAGACTCGTGTCTTGAGATGTTCGGCCAGTCCTGCCTGTAATGATTCCAGTCGTTACTCAATACATGCCCAATTAGTTGATCCTTCTGTTTTCACCGATACATGACCGACCGATCAATTCATTCCCAAATTCAACAAGGTCGGCAATCATGAATAATCTCTGTCGAATTCCTAGGGTCTTAAATTCATAATCTCTGTTTCTGCCTTTCACTCAACGTCCTTGACAACCTTATCAGGCCACTTCACAAATCTTGTCAATTAATCCCCTTAGTGCAGCATAGCCCGGTGCATAACATCTTGGTACAGCACATCGCACTTTGGATCCGATGTGGCCTCAAATGTTTCAGCTCTTTTCACCCTTCCTTGGCCTGTTCGAATTTGCAAGCAACTTTCCATTGGTTTATGTCCAATATCACGTGATTCATCTTTCTATGGTCTTCCCATCTGAAATCACCCATGGTGGTATCAAAGTCGCGCTCCAAGATTTGGCGAACCAGGTTGCGGAGAAATTCAGCAGCCTTTTTTGCGCTGTATCAGCTGCTGCCCCGCGCTGGCTTGCACTTATCGTGATCGCCTCCTAGGTGCGGCCTCGTGAAAAAACCCCTGCGATCTCGTTATGTTGCACTTGATCAACCTCTCAGGTCTTACGGGTAGGTGGAGGGGAAACCCTTGGAAGTCTCGTATAGTCTGAACAGAATACAAAGTATCTTAAGTTAGGGAGGTTAGGAATAAAGCATTCCACCGTCTGAGGACACAACCATTGCATCTGCCATCTCCGAAGGGATTGTGTCTTTAAAATTCAGAGTTTTAGACTCGTATGCACGAAAGACCTTGTGGAAGACTCCTTCATGTTATGGTTGACCAAATCTACAGAATGAATGCCGATATTATATATGGCTCAGTGCCCTGCCTGCGACCAAGGAGCTATTTCGTGTGGTTCAACAAAGTATTAATGGATTTGGAATCCGTGACACGCAAATGCGGGCCAGGCCCGCGAATATCTCGCCTTTGAACGTTTTAAGTATTGCTTAATCGGTTGCATTCACTCGCCATACCTGCCCGAAGTCATTGGGTTTCCTGGCCGTGGATGGAGTGCAACAAGCAAAGCTAGACGGATGTGACTTTAGTCACTTTACAAGAGTCACTACCACTGTTAATGAAGATAAGTCATTTCAAGATCTGCTACAATACGGTATAGGTTGTAAGACATGCAGCCTTGTTTAACCAGCTTCAAACTCATCTTCTATTGCGGTTTGCCCTTTTTAACCTCTACCAGAAGGATCGATTTGACCCTACTTCCTGATATCGAGTCAGATATCACCATTCTATTACATTTAAGTTGGGCCAGAATTACCCAAGCACTATCGTGGCACTGCAGTTTTCTACCATCACGCTTTATCGAAAGAGTTATAGATCGTCTCCTGTACTTGCTGAGGTAAATCTTCAATCGTACTACTTGAAATATGTAAATTATTGAGGAGTGTCACAAAGTAATATAAGCCCTAAGTCTCTGTTGTCTAACAACAGGGTTCGTTGTTTTGGGGTACATTAACTCAGCGGCCTTTGCGACAAGGATCTATAAGGGTGGGCTAAGCCCATTAGAGTTAGTGATAGTGAAAATCGATTTTAAACCAACGCATGGCCTCGGTTATGATATTAGTACACTAACCTAATGTAGTATGTTTTGAGCTGTCCAATCAACGATGAAAATCTGAGAAACCATCTGCATGAGTAGCCTTGTGGGATTACTGCCGTAATCTCGGATTGTATATTTAAATGACGTTCCTGCCACATTGTACTCTATAAATCTTTATTCATTCTCCTATCCTCTTTCCAAAAATCATGTCTTCCCCATCAAACTCCCGGTCTGAGAGTCCCAATATTGATGGCAAGCAAGATGATCATCTTGTGAGCCTGGAGTATTATGGGCTACAACAACCGTCCGCAGAACAAAACCTTACTCCCTTGGATATGAATATGCCACGGCTCTATGGCATCCGTTTAATTCTTTGCTTTCCATTGGCTTCTACTACAAAACATTTGCAGATGTATGTGTAGTATATGAACTTATATCGGAGAAGCGAGACTAACATAACTAGATATGAGAACCTGAAGAAGGGACTGGCACATACCGTCAATTCTATCCCTTGGATCTCTGGTACCATTGTATGTACTGATACCAGCGGCTCATACTGACCCTTACTAATATGATTAATCCGCCAGGGCCCAGAAGATGGACAGGATCCCAAAATGCGAAAGATCCAAATTCTCAGCTCACCCAGTGGACTGGTGTTCCCGTATGTGTCTTATTTGCCATTTGTCAGACATTTGCTAATCTATAGTCTATAGATACAAGGATCTTACTGAGGTTCTTCCTTCGTATACAGAGTTGAAGGAAAGAGCATTTCCTCTTTCCGAATTTTCTACTGCTCATCTCGGTCCTATTGATGTTATGCCACAAGGAGATCACCAGCCAGTGTTTGCAGCTCAGGCTAATTTTGTCAAGGGAGGTCTCTTGCTTGCAGTGGGAGTTCATCACTCAGCATGTGATGCCTCTGCTTTAGATGCTATTCTGGATACCTGGTCTCAGAATACTGCTGTAGCCAGCGGCGGCAGTTCTGACTGCTTCTCTACGTTTGATGGACCATCCAACGATCGCAGTCCTTTAATGGAGGGAAAGCTCGGGACTGACACTGACATGAGTGCTTTTCCTGAGTATACATTGATGCCTACCCCCCATTCGGCAGATGGAGATGTTCAAGGAATGCCAACTTTCGAGATGCCTCCACTCTCAAGTCATCTTTTCCATTTCTCGCCAGAGTCTCTCGCCAAGCTTAAAGCAGATTCGATGGCATTTTCTGCCCATGATGCTCTCTGTGCATTTATATGGCAACGCATGACTTTGGCAAGAATGCGCGCTGGTGTCTTCACCGATCCCCCTAGTGAAGCTGAGACAACCCGCCTTGCCTTTGCAGTGAACATTCGCAGCCGATTAAGCCCACCACTGCCGCTTTCTTACATGGGTAATGCGTCTATGGGTTGTGTTACTGAGAGAATTAGGGTAGCTTCCATTACATCGAATAATGGGCTCCCTCAAGCTGCAGCCACGATGCGAAGGTCTTTGAACGAATTCAATAGCCCCAACAGGATCTCTTCGACTATCGGGCTACTAATGTCTCGACCAGATCCTACGGACTTCAAATTAGCTTTTCATGGTTTCCTCGGCCCTGATGTTGTTGAAAGCTCGTGGGCTGATCTTCGCGTTTACCAATTCGGATGGGGCGGTGCTATTGGCTCTCTTGAGGCTGTTAGGATTCCAGGCGAGGGCTCAGATGGTACTATAATGATAATGCCTAGACTCAAGGATGGTGGTTTGGATGTTGTCGTTGGACTGTCAACGGTAGCAATGGGGAAGCTTCTCGATGATAAAGAGTTCACCTCTATTGCACAATCTTAACGGCTTGTGCATCATCGGTCATGCTAAGATGGCATAAATTTAGATATAAATTGGAATCGTTTTTAATATTTTCTATCGCGCAGAATTCAGATTTGTAGCATCGTGTCTTAGGAGCGGTGCCAGACTTTATACACAATCAAACACGAACATCTCAGGTCCTCCCAAAAGTATCTGGCTTTCAATTGTACAAACAGTCTGTGCAAGAGGAATACCATTCTCCGCGAGAAGATGGAGCTGCTTGCGCATCCACTCTTTCTGTACTTGAGGTATCTGCGAAGCGCTACAGGCAACAAACAAGGGCCAAATGAGAGAAAATCTCCCAACATGGGCATCCCCGAAACTCCTAGCACTCGAACCACGTAACAGCCGAGGATCTTGATTCATGTTCTTTTCGGTGAAGTCAAGCTTCATCTTGCAGAGGTCGGTCCCCAGAAGATATGGTACAGTTGCGCATATATCATCCACCAGTGACGTGATCTTCTGTCCGATTTCGTTCTCCTCTGCTGATGCAGGCAATGAAACTGATGCGCGGAGACATATTGATTGTAGGATGAGCTGTGATACCCGATAAAAGTTCCATACCCGGGCAATATAATGGTCCCTGTATTTGTGGATGATGCACGGCGCGTATTGTGATGGTATTCCATCGTTTAGTCTTAACGCAGTGACGAAATTCCAATTGGACGGGACAGTGCTTGCCCAAGTCGATAGTTTAACGCCTAATGCACTGGCATTGTGTGATATTCTTTCAATTTCCTTTACCTCGAGTTGTTCAAGATGGATGCTTTGGTGTTGAAGCTCAGGTATCCCAGAAGCTAATGAAATCAAGCGTCTCTCCGGGTCTACATATAAAGAGGTAAAACCTTGAAAGAATATGTTGTCAAGTGGTTGGCAAATCTGCATCTGTTTCATAACCTGCCAGCGTGAGTATTAAGCTTTAATTGCACAGAAACAGTGTTCTATCTCACCATGTTCTTCTGGATGAAAGAAAAAATGCCATGTGATAATGGAGTATTGGGATTATTTGCCTGGAGCTTCATGAGAGCTAGAGCCCCATCCACATGGTTTCCCCATGCTGAAGGCATACACAATTGGCCAGTAATTGTCTGAAACTCGTCAGTTTTCCTTCCTTAGATATTGATCAGGCCAACCAAAGATGTAGATACCAACCTCGTAACCGCAGAGTAGCAGAACACCATATAACGTCTGGTCATCTGAGTTCTGCTTCTCCGTCTCAATCCTTTCTCTAATGGCTTTTACAGCTTTAGAATATCGGTCTATGCCAAGTTGGTTCGCCTGGGGGATGATTTTCGCTGAAGCAACGTATGAAACTGCTTCTAATGCCAAGTGCAAAACTGAACCTAACTTGGATTTGGCATACAAGTGAGGTAGTTGCTTTTGAAGATACAGTGTTGGATCTTCATCCGATAGGTTATCGATTGTAGAATGATAGAAGTTACAGATAGCAATCTCCTCTTTTGGCGGGATTAATGGGCGACTGATAGAAAGGCAGTCTATAAAAGATCTTCTTGCGACTGACGAATGCGCAAATCTCTGCCTCTGTTGAACCTTCTCTTTTGTCTTGACCGTCTCATCTCGGAAAAAAAGACTTGATTGATCTTTGTAACCAGAGCAGGTTTTCCTTGTCTTTACACAACGCGAGCACTCTGGCTTTTGTTCATCACACTTTGGATTTTAGCATGAGTCTAATAGTGTTCTAATAACCGTCTTACCTTTTTGTGCACTTTTCTATCCAAAACTTGTCAAAATTGGCTGATCATTTGTGTAACGTTGGATTAGCAGTAGTGAAGCTCACCTGCAGTTCTCGCATGCCCCGCTTGGTCTTCCACTGTGTACCATTATATGTTCCAAAAGAGATTCTTAGTCTAGAACTAGAGGACCCTAGATATAGTGACGTAAAAAGGCAAGGCTTGATACCAAATAATTTTGAAATGCATGAGACTAAATAAAGAGAAAGTGTGATTATTGGCTAGATTTACAGAATGGAGTATTTGAACAGGTCGCAAGAGCCTTGTTTTTTCTTCCCGCCTTGTGGTAGCGGTGAGCCTGTTAAATAGAATAGAGCAGCTGATGTAATTAGATGTGCTCAGCCAATCATAGGACCACGTCTTGTGATGGGAAGTATCCACTTCTCTGTCTTATCTTATCTTATCTTTGACTGCCAGGTTAGCCAGGCTATCTAGATAGACTCTCTTATGTCTCTAGTATTGTACCTGGAGTAAGTGCCGAGATCTATATCGCAGCGTTTAATAAAAGTCTTATGTTTCCACCGCCCCGTTCATTCAGGATTCACGATCTACGCGCCTTTCTGACAATTCGAAACGCAAGACTGGAGCTCTCTACTGGTCCTATGTGATGTTATTATCACATTGTTTCTTGGTCAGGTTGACAAGCTGAGAGGCCGGTGGCATGTATATTAAGGTTGAACAGCTGTAGGACCAACAGATGAGTGATTAAATTCGTTGGTATTTTATGATCCGACCAGACCTTGGAAGGATTATCGTGCACTACCCGTTGCAGAAAAGCTCACAAACTCTCATGGACAAAATGGCAACATCACTATTTCATTGCCTCGTTTGCGCTGTTGCAATGAGCATCAAGCCCTAGTCTATTTACCGCTATAACGAGGTTCTCACTCTGCAAGGTCAGTTAGTTCTAGCAAAAGCACGTGTCAACACCCACTTCGCATTGAGCCTTGGTTGGCAGTTTATATCGCAGGTTCCATGCAATTATCACAGCGCCTACTTGACCTGAAATCGAAGTGAAAATGGTGCTTTATATGAGGACTAACAAGTAATGACAGATGCGGCGAGTTTTCAGCAGTTGATGTTCAATGAGAATTCAATGTTAGATAGTTGCAAGAACCCAACCTTCATGCCGAAGATCCCAACTACTCATATCATCTGGAACACGGCTTCGGCGGTGTCTTGGGCGCAACCTGATCTCCTGCCTTTGGACAGGGCTCGGCCAGCGTCCAGCGATGAAGCCATGTTGAAGTTCCAGCCTGTTATTTGTTTTCAATGATATGGTCTCCTTCGTCTTGTAAGTTTTAGTGGGCGGTCAGGAGGCGAATAACTTTTGAACCCCTCTATTATTGTGTCTTTGTTCACCGCTCCTCGCGCCTTTGCCCTTTTCTTCTTATTCATCTTCGTATACACTCTACAAGCTGCCATCCTAGACGTCAAACATCATACAAAAGGTACCCTGAAGGTTCGTCTTGGCTACGGAATTGCAACTTAATTCACCGATGCGTAAGAGTTAGAGCATAGGTGGGTTTACACCTCAAATCTTAAGTTCAAGGGCACAGATTCATCTATCACAGATGGCCAACTATGAAAATGGCTGAAAATGCCCATAAAGAGATGGAAGTAGACAAGCTTCAATATGACCCTGAAAGTGATGGCGGGCGGGTGGTGCTTCCTTCGGCCATGATCCTCTCTGCGTTTGACAACAAGATCATCT
Organism: Fusarium torulosum; assembly: GCA_900312805.1. Classification (NCBI taxonomy): domain Eukaryota; kingdom Fungi; phylum Ascomycota; class Sordariomycetes; order Hypocreales; family Nectriaceae; genus Fusarium; species Fusarium torulosum. Next base: position 102,170 of record ONZP01000235.1, read on the forward strand.
TGTCTTTCTCCTAGAGGGAAGAGTCTGGATTCATCAACAGCTGACCATATAGTCCCATTAGTCTTACCCTGGATCGTTGCAGTACATATACTATGGAGGCATTATGCCATTGCTAATCCCAAATATCATATAAACCCGAACAGCTATTATAAGAATACGGCGAAATACGGCGAGGTTAATATATTTCATCAGTATTATATAATAAATAACAAGTCAAACCCTGGTCTGGCTCCCAAAGCAGGTGCCACTACAATAGTTCTCAAGCGTAGAAATGGGTACTCTGTTATTCCTGCCTGCGGCACCATGGAAATTGGTGAGGGGGGTGGAGTAAGTTTGACAAGTTTCTGAATAATCAAAGTCGTGATTGATAACATGATATCAGACCTACTAGGGTTGTAAGTCTCGAGTTCCAGATCAAGATATGGTTTATATCGGCGATGGACAAAAGTCATGAGGCTACAGTTTGAACAAGATTGCAGGAGGTATTGAAAAGGAAGGACAAATATAAGTGTGCACTAAGAACAAGATTATCGGGGGCGGCGAGTAAATCTAGTACACTTGTTATACCTCATGTAGTTAATATTCTATTAGCATTGGGCTTCTTGCTCGTGGTTGTCTTATCCCCCGAGTGAATATTGATCTATATTGGTTGCTATATACGAATCGTGAATGGATGCTAGGCCTTTTATTATGGCAATGGCTATTTGCTTCTCTATGAGTTTCACTATTAAAGATGCTACTCAACTCAGATACAAGTGTCGGAGTATTAATATGCACATATACCATTTGGTAAATTATCTGATAGAACTGTGAAAGTACGAATATACTGGTAACATATTACTAAGTTTAAGCTCATAAAATGTATGTTTATTAAGTTACTAATGGCTATCAAGACTGCTTTATTTACCATCAATATCTTAAGATGGTTTTAGCGATTAGACTAAAAAAAGAAGAGAAAATAATATAATGTTGTTACGTCGCCGAATTCACTACCAATCAAGTTGGCCTAATCTTGACAGCATTACTCGTTCCTGGCTTATGACTGGAATAATCAAAGCCGGTACCAATCAGGATACACAGCTTGTTGTCCGTCTGAAACTGCGCGTTATCACAGTCGTCATTCCGACTGCAAGCCTTGATGCACTTTTCCATGGTGCTCTTGATAATGTACTCCAGGTCCTGATAGCTGTCCCATCCCCAATCACATCTGAGCTCATATTGAATACCTTCGTCGTCGGTGTATGGATTGGCAAGATCAGCACATTGAGCTGCGGGAGCCTCAGGAGTGGCAGTGGTGGTCGTAGCCTCAATAGTGGTAGTGACAGCGGTGAGGACGTTTGGGGTGGTGGTTGTAATGAGTGTAGTTGTATCGGGGTCTGAAAGTGCGGTCGTGTCAGACTCAACAGCTGCTGAGGTCTTGATCGTGGAAGAAAGAATGGTGGTGGTGGGCATCTCAGACTCTGAGACAGTAGCAATTACGGTCTCACTGGCTTGAGTGAAAAAGGTGCTAGCAGTAACCGTTGATTCGGCGGTGCTTGCCATGGAAGCAGTTATCTCCATACTGCCGCCACTCGATGAAGGACGGCATGGTCCAGCATTGACTCCCGCAAGGGCGACCAACGGAACCAAGAAAGATTTTAGGAACACCATAGTAAAGAATGACTAAAGTGGGTGCAGGAAACAGAAGAAAGTCATGACGAGATTGAGTACCTATAGCCAACTTTTATAATCCCTTTGGCTATAATTAATCTCCACTACTATATAATAGTACAAGGAACTATTTATATGCTATTGAGTAAAATGCCAATAAATATGCTTAAAGTATCCGCCGGAGCCTTGGCAGCTGAAGTCTAGAATCAGGGGAGCATTTCTAGCCCAGTGATCGACGACATTACCCTGGCGGGTGGCGTTAGTGCGCTAGTACCTGAAATATTACCCCTAAGGTGATCCAAGCGTTGAGTGTACAGTGGGTGAGATGGTATCAACGCAAGGTTAAAGACAGGTATGAGCCCCGAAGAATGGGCGCGTGAACCTAAACAGTGCAGCGGGAACATGCTCTGTCCGAAGTTCGTATAGTGGAATAGTGGCATCTGATATAACTATAAAGATATAATTGCTAGCGGCTTTACTTAGAAAGGCCTTGTTTGAGCAGCGTCTTCAAATCCTCATCCACACGTCCGAAATATTCTAATACCGAGTTAGTGGCGTGCTCGAACTTGAAACATTTCTCAACTTACCCAACACATGTTCCTTCATTTCATCTGGAATATCCTGCAGAGTCGGAAGAATGTTATGCAAAAACTGCTCCTTTCCTTGCGGCTCACCACAGATAATCTGCCAAAGCTTTCTAGGCTGCTCAAAGTCCTTGTCACTGATGGAGGTTGCGAAAGCCGTCACATTTCCAGACCAATCTTCGTGTGTCGGGACTTGTACGCGTTTACTCACACTGACTGGGTTAAGTCTTGAACCCACGTAGTCGGGGTCACCTCCGTAGTTGCCGTTAATGGTGCCGGGACCGTCTCGGACGTAGGGGGCATAGACGGTGTTGATCGGTTTGTTGCAGGGTAGTTGGAAGTAATTAGGTCCGACACTACGTGGACAATTAGAAAGGGGAAGGGAGTGGGAGGATGTATACCTACCGATAGCGATGAGCATCTGGGTAGCTGAACATCCGAGCTTGAAGCACTGTTATCCAGTCAGTGTCTACACTCGCATTGCCCTTGCTTTGATAACTAACCAGGATCTGCCGATGGTCCAATGCCAGGAACCATATTGGACGGCGAGAAGCACGCTTGTTCCAGGTCTTGAAAATAGTTGTTGAGCTATCAGTCACTCATTAGTGCCCGATCAATCAATCAGCCAGGGAAATCGCCCACATTCTTGTTCAGGGTTATTCTTCCAACAAGTCGAAGGGGGTACTTCTCAAGTGGCCAAGTATATGTGTCGTCAAAGATGTCAATGGGCGCACTCTTGACCTCATCCGGTTGCATAACCTGGATATAAACACCCCAGGTTGGAAAGTCACCCTTGTCAATGGCTTTGAACAGATCCTTGACGTGGTAATCCGGCTCCGAGCCCGCCAGTCTCTGGGCGGTATCTGCATCCATTGTCTTGATCCCGTCGTCAGGTTTGAAGTGCCACTTTACATAGACATAACTACCATCCTAGTATTGTTAGCTTCATCCCGGCGATTCGATGCAGCACTTACAGCTTTATTAAGAGTATACGTATGCACGCTGAAGCCATTGATGTTTCGCAACGACGCTGGAATGCCGCGCTGCCCGAAAAGATGCATTAAAGCATGGATTCCTTCGGGGTTGTTGAGATGAAAATCCCAAAACATAGTGTTATCTGGTACATTAGTCTGAGGATGTCTCTTATGACTTCGATTCATGGATGGAAACTTGATCGGATCGCGGATGAAGAAGACAGGCAAGTCGTTGAAGACAAAGTCTTGGATGCCTTCTTCAGTGTAGAACTTAGTCGCCCACCCTCGGACATCACGAACCGTATCGCTGGAGCCTTTCTCCCCACCAACAGTGGAGATTCGAGTGAGAATTTTGGTCTTTTTACCAACACCTGTCAGGAAATCTGCATCCGTCAAGTGTGAGATATCTTCAAGGACTTCGAATTCTCCAAAGGCTCCGGCGGCTTTAGCATGTACGCTCCTGACGTTCAATGTGAGTGGATGTTCCACATCATAAGATTTGAGAAATGATTGCCTACCTTTCCGGAATACGTTCACGAGCGAAATGGGCAAGCACTTCGATTGTTTGAGTGTCGCTGAGGACTATCAGTCCGCCATTGCTGTTTCCGTAACGAATCTGCTGGGCTGAGCCTGGATTTGCGCTAGGTTGCCCTGGACGATACGATTAGAAACGGCCATCAATAAATATCAGACCACCATACCATTAGCGAGGGTAGACACGAGGTTGCCTTTGGCTGTTGACTGGAACATGTATTAGTTTTGGGACAATACCTTCAATGGCTGCTATGTACTGACCATGACGAAGTTAAATTGACCAGGAATTGGTAGAGGAATTTACATATCATCAAAAAACATGAGCCAAACGCTCGACGACGAAGCTCATCTTATCCTTCATCCAAAACCACGGCATTCCTGACAGAATGCTGAGTTAGCGATGAAGTCAATTCCCCACTCTGCAATCCTCGTGTAGCAGCCACTTTGTCATGATGATTTGAGATGCATCCCACCTCTGTCAGCGCTTGATAATTACCCCGCTTGTATCACCAACCACTGCCATCAAGTGCTCTCAGCCAACCACTAACAGTCGTTCGATTACTATATGCAGGACGGTTGAACTCAATTGCAGCTCTTAAAGCTTTGAATAGACTTTCTAACCGGCAAACTCGGTCCGTTTGGTCTTTACCGATGGGAAGATAAACACGATAGCATCCTCGAGTAAGACGTCAGCTTATCGGGCCAATGGGTGTCACTTGTGGCTGCATTTGAGCCATGGGATTGCATAAACCTTCTGTTAAACTCGCATCAATCATTGGGTCGCGATCTCGATGACGCATGGTGGACTCGCAGATCGTAATGCTGTGATAGCCTGCCTTGGCACGTCATAAACGGCCTGGTTCAGTCCAGTAATGTATAAGTTGTGATAAGCCCAAATGCCCGCCTGTGCCCGCGCCCGCCCTCACTCCTTCACCATCACATAGTCATAGCCATCAACGCATCATTTACCCGTCATGAAGACTACCAACCGCCCTGATGAGTGGAAGATTGAACAGGGTCTCTCCGGGGCTGTCCTGCCGGTCCTTGATATGACCGGACCAGAGACCAAAGCCATTGACCCTCAGGTGTTTGGGGAACTTACCAAGGATGAAGAAGCCATCAAGGCTGTTGGTGATCGCGAGAAGCTTTTCACTCGTGAACGCGAAGGCTGGGTTGGGTAAGTCTTTAACCACAACGCACCTCGCATGGTCTTCTGTGCTGACTAGACAATTGCCAGCTTTGTCGAGTGGGAGAATTACCCGGACAAAAAGGCCGCAGCGCACAAGCTCCTCAAGGCTCAGACGTTCCCGCCAAACCCTGAATTCCAACTTGGCCCGATCCCAGGCACGAACCCTGTTCTTCCAGGCACCCACTGGAAAATGTGGCATCATGCCCTTGGCGGTGAACTTGACCCTATCCCAGACGACTCATGGAAGATTGTCGAGGAAGAAAAACACCCCGACATGCTGCATCTTCTCCAGTTCCCATACAACGGTGAACCACCCAAGCGTCTGGTCACCGATAAGGAGTTCACCCCCAATTCACTCCACTTCGTGAGAAACCATGGAGGAATTCCAATCATCAACAAAGACGACTTCAGCTTCCTCATGGACGGCCTCGTGGCCAATCCAAAGTCTTTCACCTTGGATGATCTTATGGACGAGTCAAAATTCCCTCGCATGTCAAAGAATGTGACGATTCAATGCTCTGGCACACGTCGTATTGAGCAGATTCTCAAGTACGCAGGCCAAGGTGATGAAGTGCCCCAGGCACCTTGGGCAGAAGGAGCCATTGGGACAGCAAACTATGTCGGCATCAGCCTCAAAAGGGTCATCAAAGCCTGTGGTGGCTTGATTGATGGTGCTAAGCATCTGGAATTCTATGGAGCTGATACTTACTTCAAAGACGACAAGGCGATGAACTACCTAGTCAGTGTCCCCTGGTCCAAGGTCAAGGCCAACGAGGTGATGCTAGCCTGGGAGATGAACGGTGAAGTCCTTCCCAAAATTCACGGATACCCTCTCCGGATTGTAGTATTCGGCTACATCGGAGCCAGAAGCGTAAAATGGCTCTACCGCATCAAGGCCATCAAAGGACCCTCGCGAGCCCCAGTCCAGAGCCAGGAATACCTGTATTTCCCACAGCAAGTCGGCAAGCACAATTTCAAACTCACGGACGGTATTCAAATCCAGGAGATGCCTGTGAGCTCAGCCATCATGTCACCTTGGACAAAGCAAGTGGTTATCCACAATGGGAAGATCCGCTGTAAGGGCTGGGCCTATTCCGGCGGTGGTCGATGGCCTGAACGTGTTGAGCTTTCATCTGATGGTGGCTTCAACTGGTACACAGTCCCACTTGAAAACCTGTCCAAGAAACGTAAATGGACTTGGCGTGTGTGGGAGTTTGAGCTCCCATGTGATGTTGAGGGCTGGATCGAGATCGTCTGCCGCTGCTGGGACAATTCCCTCAACACCCAGCCACCTGATGTTCGCACGTCTTGGAACTGGGGACTGCACGTTACCAGCTCATGCCATCGAGTGTCAGTGTATAGTGTTAACAAAACCAAGGAGAGGACGAAAGCTCGACTCGGGGAGTTTGAAAAGCAGGGTATTCCGTTTGCCCCCATTACTGTCCCTCTTGCGTTTCCATCTCAGAGCTGGGAGGAGTACGATCAGTTCTGGAAAGACCATGATCCGCGTGATGCTTATGATGAATAATGGGCGAATGTATTTATTATAGTGTCATTGTTATCAGGGATGGTCAGATGGATGCGAGACACTTTACTCACTTATAGTTCATCTCAAACGTGTATTCCTCTTTAGGCTGATCGATTAAATCTTTGTCAACATTAAAGTATTATGTCGTTATCAACAACTACATGTAGCTCTAACAATCGTTTTCTGGTGATGTATGTAAAGAACTCTAAAGAAGGGCATATCCTCGTTGAGCCGGAAGGGAGACGACGAGTGTGGATAATGAAACATTCCAACACTAACGCTAATAATATGAAAGTTGGTATGAGTTTTGAATCAGCGTTCGAAAAAGAGCGATTTTATTGACTCTGCCAGTTAAAGGAGCTTTGTGCTAGTCTTTCATTCTGAAACCACACTACAGCAGAAATGACAGTATCGAAGCGAGCGATAAGAAAGAGAATCTGCAACCATCTTGCACCACGCTGTACACTGCTCTCCCAAACCTTCCTCTACCTCTCTATTGCAAGCTTTTTTAGTATCCAGAGATTACTGGGTTTGGACATAGATGTTAGACGAGCCGCTGCTCTGGTAACCCTCCGTAGCCACAATTTGGTAGTAGTGGTTACCAAGGCGCATGCCGGCCTGGTTCCAAGCATTGAAGTGGTTCTGCATGTTGATGGAGCCACCAACGCGCTTATTGCGGCGGATAGACCAGTACTGGTTGAAGGTCTGGATACCGTCGATGGAAGGCTGCTGGTAGCGGGTAGACATGTAGAGGTCGTAGGTGTCTCCGTCAGTGTAGACGGTTCCCTTGTGTTGAGCATTGCTTGCGGGGTTGTAGGTTCCGAAGTTCTCGATGACCTGGGAGGTGATAGTTAGTAACAAGGATTGATACTTCGCTTGGAAAGTGACGTACGTAGTACTCAACGAGAGGGCCACGAGTCCAGCCATAGACAGCAAGGTAGCCGTTACCCTGAGGGCTGAAAGATCCTCCGTAGTTGATAGTGCTGTTCTTAGTGTTAGTAAGATGCCTAGCTGGGAACTCTTCAAAATTCAGACTTACCGGCCAGTACCAGGGTTCCATCCCTTGCCACCGACAAAGTTGCCAGTGTTTCGCCAATCGACCGAGTATTGACTACCCTCACCCATGCGGTACTGAGCGTAACCGCCACCATCGCTCCACCAAGAGTAGAAGTAGCCATTATGGTAGCCCTCGCTGTTTCCAGTGACCTGGCGAGCCTCTAGCACAGAGGTGGAGTTGTCGTCGCGCTCATCGAGGAAGTCAAAGGGGCGGGCAAGAGCCCCAGTGATTGCCGAAGCAGCAACGAGAAGGAACTTGAGGGAGACCATGGTGATAACGAGTAATGACGATGGAGTTCTTGGTATGGACTAGAACTCGAGCAGCCGGGAGGGGAGATATCAAGTGTGAAGCTGTTGATGAGTTGACTGACCCTGGTATGAGCGTGAAGATTATCACCAATTGATGTGCACAGGGCCTTTATATAATAATAAACATCATCTATCATTTCGCCAGCAATAAAACGCCAAGCCTATCATGGTGACTGTCAGTATCATTCACTCCATATTGAACTCTTCTTCATCACGGAGCCTGACTCTCCGTCGGTAAATATCTACAAAAGTAATTTAATCTCATGTTGTGGCTTCTCGCCCCTCCTCATCCACTTGGACCACCTGATAGTTTATCTTATGTCCCTATTGCTTAACTACGTAGCACAGAAAAGCCAAGATGTCCAAGCCAATCACAGTCCACATTGGGCCATTGCGTCCTCTGGCAGATGTCAGTCTTTGATGCGATTGGCGAGATTGCGACCTACAAATTGATCTGTGCTCCGCATATCCCGAATAGTAATACTACTCTGAGTATTTTGGCTAAATTCAAATGTCTTAGTACCTTTCGTCCGTTGGAAGCCGCCATACAATAAGATTGTTAGGGACGAGTAGGAAGGCAGAACAGGTTGCGATGCTGTAAAATGAGCCACATTTTGCGGTATGTCTTCCTTGATTTGTAGTTACTCTCTTGGCATCCGCTTAGTGACTATAATACCGGAGTTAAGTGATGGTTGCCCCCAGGATGGTCATGCTTGGCATAGTAGTCTTTGAAAGACCTGTCGACAGTCCCCTTGCAGACCAGTGTTCACATGTTCAAGGTATTCAGAGTCTTTTGATACCGCCAGTCAGCAGCTCCACTATAGGAACGAGATCGTAGAATGGAACGTAATACAGCTATAAAAGGCGATAAAGTTAGATGTAGGATCGCCGGGTCTCTCCCAAACCGGTTGATAGTCCACTTACCGATCTTGAAACCCGATGGAAGATCATCCCCCGGAGTTTTATGCATAATCCGCATTTTGGCTAAAACACATTGCGCATAAGGGCCAAGATTCAGCGGGTACGCTAGCATGGTATTTTCCTCTTGGCCTCGGTATTGTTACATATGGTTTGGAAGAGGTTGCGGCATTGCTACCGGTAATGAGGCTCGTTCATCTCATCTGTTTGCTATTTAGGCTGAGAACCGGTTAAATTCGTCAGATCATACGAGTGATAACATGTGTGTGATGGTGGAGGAGGGCAAATTAACACAAGTATTAAGCATTATCCTTGCATATATATATTAGCCGACAGGAATTAATGACCAAAGCGGGCGGGGACATCTAAGTTTTTACATGTGCCTGGGCTGCCCCAAATGCACAATTTATTTCTTAAGTCACACCATCCTGGGCTTATATGGTTTTGGGCTTCACCCATGCCTGATGTAATTATTACTTACTTGAAGAAACCTTTTCATGCTTTGCTTTGCGCACATACAATTGAGAACGCATGTATAATTCTGGCGATACATTATTTACTCCTACAGCCTCTCATATGATATTTGTAGTCTAATTTATCAATGTTATTCCCTTTCCTAGTATGACCTGTGATGGTGATGGTAAAATACTTGAAAGCGGAGGAATCAAAAAAGCTAGACAGGTATTTAAAGGAATTAATGTAGCAGGATAATTACCAAGTGGCTTAGTAAGACGATGTGAATCGAATACTACAAATCTTATATAAGCATTGTATTTATTATGAAGATCGTATATATGAGCAGGTTAATTCGATTAACCTCTTTGATAGACTTGCTTTATCTAATGGGTTTTGCATTACTTTAGAATCAACCCGTCTTACAGAATTAATACTAAAATTTATACTTTCAGATAATGGCTACAATTTACAAGAAGCATCCGCCATTTAGTAAACTTATTGAAGTCTGTTTATCTTATAGTTCTTAATCATACTGACCGACCGACTTTATCTAGTATCTGCTTATGGACTTGTCTTGTTAAAAGATGCGTTCTCCTTACCCTGAAACCACAAAGCTATCACAGCTCACCCTATGTAGGAGCAAGGGCAGCAAATCTCACGGGTAAAATAAAGTAAATTTTATTTAGAGAATATAGCAGGCCTAGGTTTATTTATTCTCGCTTTGCTAGTACATATATGGTTTATAGAGCTAGGGATTTAATGCAGCTTCAGTTCTACAAATAAACAATCGAACTTGATATATTCCAAATACTTTCTCGAATTTTGTTAATATAGTTGACATCATTTACAATCATATCTTCAAGGTAGGCATTGCAGTTCAGAGGGGAAAAGTAGGAGTAAACCTTCCTACCTTGGTCTGCAATTTAGAAGACCAATAAAAGACATCACGAGAAGTAAGTTCCGCTGACTGAGCTAACAAGGCACCCAACTTAAAGGCCGAAATATAAAGTAACTGGCGGAATTCGCCCGCGCTCTCGCGGAATCCAACCATCACTACCCCTGCCAGCTGCAGCAATTGACGTACGAGGATTCTCCGCCCTCAGAGCTAATGTGGTAATGCTGAAAACTGATTGCGGGGAAATGATGTCAATATTCACGGACGGTTTCTTTCCTGACAACGATGCCGCTCCTCCCGGCAAGCGTCTAGTGAGATTGAGGAAATGATGGGCATCATTCTCGGGCCGAACGAACGCCATTTCCGACATGAAATACAGACAAACAAGTTACAGGCACACATCATCTTACAAAAGGCCTGTTGTGACGGAGAGGACTCCCCGCGTGGCTTATGCCCTGAATTTGCGGGGTTTCTATAAGCGTCGTTAACTATCGTTGTTACTCCTTCTTTGTTCCTGGAGTTTAATATCTATGCTTTATTATTTTATTTCCACTGCCACCTGCCAATACCTGATTCCGGAAGAAAGAGCGTGTTGTGATAATTGAATCGTGTGGAAGAACTTTACCTTGCTGTATAAGCTTGGTGGCAGATTCATGATGCTGTCAGCAGTAGGTGACCGCGTCATTTTATGTACGATGAATGCTTATTAACAAACCCATCAGAAGATGAAGTGGATTGCCGTTACGATTCTTTTGCATTGTAATATTCTTGTTACAGGCACTGAAACAGAGAAACGTATTGAGAAATGTTACCGCCGTCACAGCAGGTCCAGCCATGACCACAAACCTAATGACAACGCTTATAAAACCTCCTTCCCTGGTGTGACTTGGGACGAGGATAATTGGCTTCTTAGCACAACAAAGCTAGATCAAGGACATTACCAGTCTCGAGGTTCAGTGGCAAATGGCTATCTCGGCATCAACGTCGCTGCCGTGGGTCCATTCTTCGAGATAGACATTGCCGAAGAGGGCGGTGTCATCAATGGCTGGCCGCTCTTTTCACGACGTCAAACCTTTGCGACCATTAGCGGATTCTTCGATTCTCAACCTAAAACGAATGGATCCAACTTCCCTTGGCTTAATCAGTACGGCTACGAGAGCGTTATTAGTGGTGTGCCACACTGGAGCGGACTCATCCTCGACTTGGGAAATGGTGAGCATCTCGACGCGAAGGTTGACAACAAAACGATTTCCAACTTCAGATCTACATACGACTTCAAGGCCGGGGTCCTTCAGTGGTCATACAAGTGGACGCCTCGAAAGAAGGACGGCTCCTATCAGATCAATTACCGCCTGTTTGCCAACAAGCTTCATGTCAATCAGGCTGTGGTAGATCTCGAGATTGTCCCGTCAGCCGACGCAAAAGCGACTATCGTTAATGTCATTGACGGATACTCAGCGGTTCGCACAGATTTCGTCGAGTCCGGTCAAGACGACGACGGCGCTATCTTCTCAGCCGTGCGGCCAATTGGTGTTGAAAACGTAACCGCTTATATCTATGCTCACGTAGGGGGATCCAAACATCTGGACCTGTCACGGCGGAACCTGGTAGATGGCAAGCCTTATGTTCACACGAATGACTCCTCTGTTGCCCAAGCAATCCCTGTCAAGTTCTCAGCTGGGGAAGCTGTCCGCATCACCAAATATGTCGGAGCTGCTTCTTCCGATGCGTTTGATGATCCCAAAGCGATAGCGAAGACGGCCTCTCGCAAGGCCTTGGCAAATGGATATGAGAAGTCTTTGCAGTCGCATGTCAAAGAATGGGCAAGCGTCATGCCTGATGATTCTGTCGATAGCTACGCTTCACCCAAGAATGGCACGCTCCCCGCTGACGATTACATTCTCGATTCTGCAATCACTGCCGTCACCAATACGTACTACCTGTTACAAAACACAGTGGGTAAGAACGCAATCAAGGCAGTATCTGGAGCACCAGTGAACACCAACAGTATCTCTGTTGGTGGTCTTACTTCAGATTCATACGCCGGCCTCATCTTCTGGGACGCAGAGCTCTTTATGCAACCTGGACTTGTAGTATCACACCCGGAAGCTGCTCAGTGTATAACGAATTACCGTGTGAGCAAATACGATCAGGCCAAGGCCAATGTCGCCACGGCTTTTACAGGTTCACAGAACGAGACCGACTTTTCCTCGTCAGCAGCTGTGTATCCTTGGACAAGTGGGCGTTATGGAAACTGCACCGGTACTGGCCCCTGCTGGGACTATCAGTACCATTTGAACGGAGACATTGGAATCTCTCTGGTTAATCAATGGGTGACGAGTGGAGATACGGACTTTTTCAAGGAGAATCTTTTCCCAGTTTACGACTCGGTAGCGAATCTCTATGCCGATCTACTCAAGGCCAACGGATCATCCTGGACAATTACTAATATGACCGATCCGGTAAGTGAACTCTGCAGTAGTCCTCTCTATTCCATAGATACTGACAGCGATATCAGGACGAGTACGCTAATAATATTGACGCTGGTGGTTTCACCATGGCTATTGTGGCGGAAACACTAATGCAGGCGAACGAGTTCCGCGATAAATTTGGACTACGAGAGAACAAGACCTGGGACGAGATGGCTTCAGACGTTCTCTTAATCCGTGAGAATGGAGTGACCCTTGAGTTCACAACTATGAATGGAAGCGCTGTGATCAAACAAGCCGATCTGGTTTTGATGACTTTCCCTCTGGGATACAGTGACAACTATACCGATCAGGAAGGACTAAATGATCTTGACTATGTAAGCTCTACAGGAACACTCTTCCATGGTATAGATGAAGAGAGACTAACGCAATTTTCCTTCTAATAGTACGCAAACAAACAGTCTCAAGATGGACCTGCTATGACCTGGGCAATCTACTCGATTGTGGCAGATGAGCTGTCACCATCAGGTTGCTCAGGATATACCTATGCCCAGAATTCTTACAGGCCATACATCCGTCCACCCTTTTACCAAATTTCCGAACAGCTCATCGACGATGCGACAATGAACGGCGGCACCCACCCTGCTTATCCCTTCCTCACTGGACATGGCGGTGCTAACCAGGTGACGGTATTCGGCTATCTCGGCTTACGTCTGGTACCTGATGACGGGATCCATGTCAATCCTAACTTACCGCCTCAGATTCCGTACCTGAGGTACCGCACCTTTTATTGGCATGGCTGGCCTATCTCGGCTTGGTCCAACTACACCCATACCACTATCCATCGACACCCGACAACTAAGCCTCTCGATGTTGCGGATCCACGGTATGCCAAAAAAAGCATCAAAGTCTATGCAGGACCAAAGGAAGACCCCACTATTCATCATCTCTCTTTCAGCAAACCAGTCGTCATTCGGAACAGAGCCATAGGCACCAACAGTACCGTCAAGGGGAACCTTGCTCAGTGTCGGCCAGTGAAGGCTTCCAACTCATACAAACCGGGCCAGTTTCCGATTGCGGCCGTGGATGGCGCTACTTCCACGAAATGGCAACCCTCCAAAGCCGCCGAGGTCAATTATCTGACTGTCTCTTTGGCTGAGCAAGATCTTGGTTCTATGGTTACAGGTTTCTATTTCGTTTGGGACAAAGATCCCCCCGTCAACGTCACTGTTCTCTTTCACAACAAAACCCTTGACAATCCAGCCAAGGCCTACGCTTCACAAAGTGGAGATTCAGGCTATGATGTCGTGTTGGCAATTGAAGATGTTAAACAATCCAATCCTTATCTGAAAACCACGGACCTGAACGTTATCGCTATGCCTACTGAAAACACCACCAACATCACTCTTCCGAATCCTGTTCCGCTATCTAGATATGCCTCTTTACTTATCATTGGGAACCAAGCCCTGGACGATGTCGATGTTCGCGCCAAGAACGGCACTGGCGCAACCGTTGCAGAATGGGCTATTCTTCACTGAATAAGACGCCTAATTCTCCTTGAATTTTACCAACCCCCAATATTTGTTTCTGCATCTAAAATATACTGGACGACTGCGATGTTAATAAAATGTTATTTGAGGAGTACAATATCAGATGTTCTAAAATACTCAGCAACCAATACCATATTCTTCTATGACCCCACCATGACTCTTCCCCTCTATGACGCTCCTCTATAATCCTCCTCCGTGATTCACCTAAGCGTGAGGACCGTTGACACGGCAAAGAATCCATCCAAGTGAGACCGTGTTGGTGCTAATAAGCGCATCCTTCTTGGCGGTGAACTCGGCACTACCAGGCTGAGTGCCGTATTCGTCCTTGTACATCTGACAAGTAATTTGATCGATCTTGGGAGCGTTAACACCCTTGACGGTCGAATAGACACGGGCGATCTCGAGCCTCGTGATCCCGATGTTCTCCTGGTGAGTGAGCATGCCAAGAGGGACGTTAAGAGGATGAGTGCTCTTTTCGCCGCTGATGGGATCGTTGATGGTCATGATGGCAATGCCGACAGAGGGTGTTTCCTTGGTAGGGGCAGCAGTGACAGCTGAGGCGAAGGTAATGATGCTGGTGACGATGGTAGAGTAGTGCATGATTGCGGTAAGATGTTTGCTGGTGATGGTGATGGTGTTGTTGAAGTGTCGATTGGATGTAATGAATGAGAATGATCTAGTTTTAGATTCGAGGACCTGGGACAGTTCTTTTATAGTTAAGACGAGCTTTGATGTCCATTGCTGTGGTGTTGGCTTGATCCTTAAGGATATTTCACACGTCACCGCCCAGGCATCTCGATTATTCCTTCTCTGCCTCGTATTCACTCGCTAGTGAGGCTGTTCTCAATCCTTCTAAACAGTAAGCGACACATGAGCACAAGACTCCGTAGCTGATACCCTCTTGGGCCGTTTGGCTTGGGTGCTAGTGATATGTGAGTGAGGCTGTACTAAGCGCCCCGCCACATCCTATGATCACATAATCGTGGGGATTTCTATATCAGGAACATTAATTGCGAGGTAAGCCAGTTCAATGTTATGTGAGATTAGATGAACCAGAAAATTTCACATCCTTCACACATTTAATGACGTGGCATATTCGCTTCATTTGACCACAGTGAACTAAGAAATAGGTCGTTTCTTTGAACGAGAAAGAAATTACCTTACGGCAATGCACACCATGGACCAGAATGCCAAATCCTGTACTCGCATTAAACTTAAACAATACAGATTAGTAGCGATAATAAATGTCTTTTACTAAGAGACTGGTATCGCGCTTTGTTATATCAATAGTTGAGTCATTTATCCATTAGTTACCTAGACTCGCATCCTGTTCCTATCAATTTGATTGATCCCGACCATCATATACCTGCATAGTAATGGTTTGTCATCCATGGGGACTAACACAAACTCAGCTCATGTGTTCAGCCAACCAGTCAACAAAGATCTTAGGGTTGTCTTGGAAATGTGTGTAGCCCTTCATTCGCGCGGTTCCATCCACCCAGTGAAGCTTTTTGTCTTCGATGGGAATCAAGTCATACATCGTCTGTACATCATTCTCCTTGGTCAGGATATCATTTCGCACGGAATAAATGAAGGTCGGGATACGGATGCTCTTCATGATGGGCAATGGCGACAGCTCGTCAATGTTGAAGCTCGTCTCAATCTTGATCATTTCATCCACGTCGTTAAAGCGGTCTTGAAGACCTGTCATTTCAAGGGCCCTCTCAACAAAGGGTCTGTAAGAGAGTGGGTTGGGAACGAGGAGGCATCTAACGTCCTTGAACACCTCTGGGCGACGGTCTATCGCAATAAAAGTAGATATACCGCCGAGGCAACGACTGAAGAGTCCGATTGTCATGTCTTTGGTGTCTTCTCGACCACGGACGTAGTTCAGTGAACCAATCACGTCTCTGGACTCAAAGTGGCCAGTGCCAGAAATGCCACCGTTTGCTTGCGCACTATTGCCAGAGTTGCGCATATCGTAGGTGAGTACATTATAGCCAGCATCGTGTAGAATCTTCAAGTCGGGGATGAAATTGAGATCTCCGTCATTCCCAGTCGCGGAGCCACCGAGGAAGGATTTCCAGGGTTCCATGTGAGCGGGGAACCCGGCTCGGGTGCATCGCAGGGGGTGGTTGGCGATGATGAGTTTGTTTGAGCCTGGCTTTGGGATGTACCAGGCTTCGAGTGCAGTGCCATCTTCAGACGGAAAGAAGACATCCTCGTATTTGAGTTCGGCCTCGCTGGGCCTATGAAGAATGGGAGTGGGTACTTTGTTGCGGAGGGGCGCGACAAGGCTTTGGAGGAAGCCTTCAGTCTCTTCAGGTGTCATCTTTAGGTGGCTGTGTGGGTAATTGAGTTAATCAAAAGTATGACACGATATGCTGATATTGATATTTATTGGCGACTGATAATTGTTTAAAGCTTCGAGTGGTAATGTAGTAAAGAGAATTCAAAACCCATCAAGTAAAGGTAACCCTTTTATAGAGAGGCCCCGCATGCCTTTCAGTAGGATTCTTTGAAACTGTACGTTACCCCATTAGGTTCCTGTGATTGAAATGCAACCTCAAGGTGTCTGCACGTGTATCAGAACATTAGCCCGAGGCCAAACACAGGTTCATAGTAAGCTGACATGCAGAATAAAGGAATATTAGCGGCCTGCAGGTTCTGCCTCCCCTCAGTTGAGGATAAACAATTGGCTAGCATAGCGCTGTTGCTTACTCTAGGTTATGCAAGGCCAGCCTGTTGTTATATCCGACCAGACATGGTTGTCTTCAGATATGATGTGGCATGCCTTGCTTGAGCGGAGTAGAAGACTCTGAAGGTCTGGAACTACGGCACAGGAGGGTATACGTAAGTTATCTAGACAGGGCTGCATAATCTTCACTTCAGCAATGTGCTAGTACTGCATGGCATTGCGGCATCTCATTGGTGGCAAAGCCAGTCCGCTAGGATGATCCCTAAGTACAAGTAAGCAGTAAGTAAGATGCAATGGCAAATCCCTTTTAGGAAATATTTCGAGATTCGTACTTTTTACCCATCTATTGTTGATGTGATTGTGTTCGGTGGAAATGAATGGCAAGCAGGTAATGTTTGGTATGACTCGAAATTCGGGATTAAGGTTCCCGAAATATTTCATACAGGATAACAAAGCTTGAGATGTTAAAGTACTGGACCGGAACCTTCTAACTCTCTTGAGCCTTCTATAAGCTTCCTACATCAGAGTATAGGGTATGGACTTGAGGGACTAGGAGAAGATAAGACCTATTATCTTGAAAGAGCGGTATTAGTTAGGATTTCAAGGATTAAAATAGGTAGACTCGAGCTTAGCTCTGGTGTGCTATTATATATATGCCAATCTGCCCTAGGCATTCTTGTTGAGGGCCTGGAAGTTAAGTATTACTTCCTATCAATTCTAGATACATTTCTCGTAATAAGGAGATAATAATTAATCTGAGGTAAGATTTAGAATCGTCACCATTGTAGTGCCTAGATGCTCGCCATTCGAAGTTTCGCAATGCTGCCCTCTTACACAAGAAAAGTTCAGCTTTAATGCAGCCAAAGGACTTCAGTAATCTTATTTGTTTTATTGGTTAAGAAACAACTCGCTTAAGTAAAAGTTCCGAGATCAGCAGAAACATTCTCCAAGCTCGCGAAATATAACCTTGATCAGGGCGCTTATTTGCATGGGAATCATGCAGCCACGTAATAATGTTGCAATAAACATGTGTCATGAATGCTTTCAGCAGCGCAACTCGGACAAATTGAGGCTGCTGATAGCTAACCTGTCCAGGTATTAAAAGAGCAATCCTCGCGACTCTTGCGTATGTACCTTCTATTTCCATCACCAGGCCGTTTTGACGTTGTAAATACAGTTCCCCAGACATCACAAGATATAACCAAGATGCTTTTCTTTTGGATTCTTGCAGTTTTCATTCTCGTTTGGCGACTAAAAGTCTCTCACGCCCACTTTTCCAAAGTTCCAAAAGCCGTCCCCTGGTCGGATGGACGCTTCGTGCCATATCTTCTTATCCAGATTTCTGCCATATGGAACAGCCCCAAGACCATCGGCAAGGCTTATCAAAAGGCACATCTACTCCTCCAGAATTCTTTGTTCCTCAAGCTAATACTATATTCAGTATAGCAAGAATGGCCTTGTCTGCGCCTTTACTCTACCATTCAGTCGCCCAGAGATCCTTCTCCCTCAAACTCACATCCACTGGATCACTTCCCAGAGCGATAAAGTCCTAAGTCCAACTCCTGTCCAGCACGAAATCATTGGTATTAAGTATGCATTCCTTAACTCGTCGATTGAGAAAGACTTTGTGGCCTATGATATCCTTCGTGTCAAGTTGAACAGACATCTCCCAAGGATGGTACCAATGCTCATGGATGAACTGGCTTCTTCCGTAAATGAGTCGTTTGGTTCGGACACAGAGTGGGAAGAAGTTAAGCCTTTTCTTCTTGTCCGGCAAGTTCTTACAAAGCTTACGGCACGGCTAGTATTCGGCGGTTCACTCAGTAAGCACCGATATCTTCATCTTTAAAAAACACCACTAACAAATAATCAGGTGATAATAAAGAACTTCTGGAGAACCTATCAAAATTCTCAAGCGCGGTCATACCGAGTGCTGTCGCACTGTCCCTGTTCCCACCCTTTCTCAAACCCATTTTGTCTCATCTTACTTCAATCTTTAACCGAATCTACATGAGAAGAGCCCTCAGAACCATTGGCCCACAAATCGAACAGAGAATCGCAGCAGCGGAAACTGGCAATCTCAAAGCTGTTCCACAAGATAACGTGTTGACCTGGCATATCGAAGAGGCACTACGCAAGAAGGAGCCTCGAGAGGGCTTGGCGGATGTAATAGCCTGTCGCGTTTTCGCCACTATGTTTGCGGCCTTGGAATCTACGACATTGACAATGACACACGCGCTTTTCAACCTTTGCGCAACTGATCCAGCGAATCAAGTTTGGAGGTGTTTGGAAGAAGAAGGTCGTGTAGCTTTCTCTACAAAGGTAGACCAAGCTAGTGTTAATGGTCTTGAATATGCAGACAGTGCTATTAAGGAGACCCTTCGGCTACATACAGCCATCAAAGCACTTTCAGTACAAGTCATGCAGCCGGCCGGCCTTGATCTCAAGGGTTTCAACATTCATCTCCCTCAAGGCTCACGAGTCAGCCTCTCGGTTTGGGGTATTCACCACGACGAGGACATTTATCCCGCTGCATACACTTACGATGCCTTTCGGTTTGTTCAAAACAAGGACGGTGGGAAAAAAGACTCTCTTGTGTCGCCTTCAGAGAATTATCTTTCTTTTGGACTCGGGAAACACTCGTGTCCTGGAAGAAACTTTGCAGCTATTGCGACGAAGCTGTTCTTGGCGTATCTAGCAGTGCATTATGATGTGGAGGCAGTTCATGAGAGGCCCATCTTTATAAGTCTGGGGCATCTCCCCATACCTCCTGTGAGGGGAAGGTTGAGAATACGAAGGAAGATAGACCCTCGCCAGGATTGAGCTCACCTCACTGCGGGCCATAGCCGAGAATGAGCTCCCATCCATGAAGCGGCGATGATTTGTCGTCCATATTGTCCTTCTAAAACACCATGACCAGTCGCCGTGCATCTCGCTTCACCGTCGGCTCAGACTTTGCCGAAGCTAAAGCTAGCGAACCTATCCAGACGCAGCTACAGTATTTTCTCGCGATTGAGTTTAAGCCCCAGCGGGAGCATTCCCATTGGCTTTCGATGGAACCTTTTGCCACATGTTCTCGTTATCGTATGTGTTATTGGAAAGTGAAACGTTATGTTTTTCCCCTAGAGCATGACCCAAATATCATCGGCAGGCCCTGTGTGGTCAGCATTTATTAACTTTTCATTTTCTGCGACACCAGGTATAGCTACGTCGGTTGCTTGTCTGTCACAAAAAAACATATGGGACGTGAAAAACTCCACACCGTTGACATTTGGCCTAGAGTTGTGGGGTTTACTCCATGAATAACGGTTGGTGCGGGGTACCCTTTTGCTCAAGCTTGCAGCCAACAGCCCATGTTAGCACTCATCAGGACATGATCTGCAGTCAAGAACTTGAATCACGAGAATGATTCGACAATTTCCATTGTCGGACCGACAAATCGCTGGCCAAGGCCTTGTATTCGGCCCAACTCTTGCAATTCCCTCATCTGTCACCATATTCCCCCATCTATCTGACATCACTTGTCCTTTTAAGCATGGCAATATGTGGAGGTGGACCTGGGGAGAGGCGTAGTGTGACTTCTCCCCAGGCAAAGATATTGCCAATGAATCATCCGAGGATAATTTTGCATATATAAGGCTTCTGTGCCCCGTAGAGGTGTTGAGCATCAGGACAGGAATCAATCAAGTCTCATTTCCATCAATTATCACCGCGACCATGCGAGGTTTCCTGCTATCGACCGTTATTGGTCTTGTACAATATAATACTTTCACAATCGCCGCAGAGTCTTTTCCCACCGATACACCTATTGAGGGCATTTATAATGGCACATATCGACCCCAAGTCCACTTCTCCCCTCCTCAACACTTTATGAACGATCCCAATGGCATGTTCCGCGACGCCGATGGTTTGTGGCATCTGTACTATCAGTACAACCCCACAGCTCTAGTTGCAGGTAACCAGCACTGGGGTCATGCAACATCAAAGGACTTGTACCACTGGGTCAATCAACCCATTGCCCTGTTTCCTCCAGAAGATGACGTCTTTGTCTTTTCTGGAAGTGCGGTAGTCGACACAAATAACACATCCGGGTTTTTCCCAGATCAGGATAATGGTGTTGTTGCCATTTATGTAAGTCTTGTTATTTTCCGAACCATATAGTAGCTAATACTACACGCAGACCCTGTCATCCCCAACTGTTCAGAACCAGGCTATCGCTTACTCGCGAGATGGAGGTTACACCTTTGAGCCATACTCTAAGAACCCTGTAATCGATAGCACATCAACACAATTTCGCGATCCCAAAGTCATTCGGTACAATGACTCTTGGATCATGGTAGTTGCATACCCTCAAGACTTTGCTATCGGCATCTTCGAGTCGCCCGATCTCAAGGAATGGACCGCTACAAGCAACTTCTCTCACCACGGTCTTCTCGGACTGCAATACGAGTGCCCCAACATGATTCCCATGCCCTACCTAGATGAAGATGGCGTGAAACAGGACGATATGTGGCTCATGGCAATCAGCATCAACCCGGGCGCACCTCTTGGAGGCTCCATCACTGAGTATTTCCCCGGCACTTTCAACGGCACACACTTTGAAGCCGTCGACGCAGCAGCAAGAGTCGCCGACTTTGGCAAAGACAATTATGCAGGCCAGTGGTTTTATGGCTTGTCGGATGACGAACACCCTGTTTCAATGGCCTGGGCATCAAATTGGCAGTATACTGGCGTGGTACCGACTGGAGACGAGGGCTGGCGAAGTGCCATGAGTCTGCCGCGTGAGAACTACTTGACCAAAGCAAAGCGCGTTGGTTGGAAACTGGTCTCCAAACCTTACGACCTGAGCCCTGTTCTCGGGCCCGAATTGGCCTCCAACAACAGCTTTGGTAATGGAACACTCATTGTCGATTACTCAGATGTTGAGTCCAATGCACTCTACTGGGAGGTCAACGTGACTGGTATCCCAGATACTGGTATCCCCTCAACCGCGTCAATGAACTTTACGTTTTCAAGTCCCATTACCAACGAAGTCATCAAGTCTGGCTATTACTTTGGCGGCGACCCCGTGTTCTTCCTCGACCGTGGCGGTGCACGCGGTTTTGACAACATCTTCTTCACCGATAAGACTTCGCTCGGCAGCCTCGCTACCGAGGATGGCTCATGGAATGTTCGTGGCGTCATTGATAGGTCTATCTACGAGGCATTTCTCAACGGAGGTGTAGACAGTGTTACTAACACCTTCTTTGCCACGGAGCCATTAACACTTATGGTGTTTAGCACCGTTGACTTGCCTGAGGGCGTCGAGGTGAGTGTTAGCGTTCGTGCTCTAAGGAGTGCGTGGGAAGGTTTGGAGAGCGACGATGGAATTGTATATGGAAACCAGACTTCGAAGCCTTAGGGACCGTACTAGTATAACAACAGATTACATATGTATGGTTAATATCGAAGTGAGAGGTGTTAGCTATACCCAAAAAAAGAAATATTCTAAATACATAACTTCTCATAAGACTAAGTGTGTTATCACTACCAATAGTTGTTCATCTATATAGGACTTTACAAATTATGAGCTCATAAGATACCAGTTATCTTTCTTGCTTCAAGCAGTTTGTTATAGCATGCTAACCACATGAGTTAGTTCTCGTAAAAAGCAAACGCGCACGTGACTCCTACCTGCTAATCTCCAACGAGTGCTCATAACTTGCAATCCAGCTACGATTATGTCGAACGCATGTAAATCCTCAAGATCTGATGTTTCAGAGTACCTTCGAGCATACATGATACCTGATCGGTACATAGCTTCTAGGCATAGAGGCGACGCTTCTTCAGCAAGACGATATCCCCTGCTTTTCAAAGCTTCTGCGAGACTGCGCATATAGGCTGCTATATCTGAGGAGATCTCTTGATACCGAAAGCGGTCGGTGATGTCGGCACCTGTGTTTCCCGGACGTCGCTCAGAGTCGTGCAAGAGTAGTCGAGCGCTACAGATTGTTAGTGTATTTTGCATCCAGAGAGATACTCATACCTAAAGCAGATCGTGGTAGGGCTACAGAGGACAATACCACGTGAGCGGCCTTCCTGCAATGACACATTCGTCAAGGCAACAAGCGTGTTTTCTAGAGATCTCGCTTCTTGAGCTTTGAACCCATCGACTTCTGGACTTTCGTGAGTGTGGCGGAAAACCTTGCCTAAGAGGATGGAAGCTTGGACTGTTAAGCTGAAACGTCCCATTGACTCGATTGGGGGCGAAGAAAGTCGATGAGCAGGGCTGCAGGCTTCGTCCTGGGCGAAATGTTAGTAGCCTTTTCTCGAGATAGTCGCGGAAACTCACACCACGATCCCACAGGTCGTCGTTGATTGGCAAGATGCTATCAGCACTCGGGTTTTCGAACATGCATGCGTTATCTGAACAGCCCAGGTTGACAAACCTTAAGCAGCATGGTCATCAGCCTATTTCATCTATTGTAATACTGGGCGAAAAAGATCAATATCAATAGAGCATAGCTTACCGATCCAAAACAATCACTGCCCACCAACTGCGTCTCTTCTCTTCCAACTCTCTCTCGCTACCGCCAATGCTGGGTGTATCAAACTGTTCAACCGTTTTGTTCAATCCCAGGGCAGTACCATATCGTGCACAAGTTCCAATTGTAAGATACGCTGCAGGATAGATGGCATGCCCAAGCTCATAAATGGTGACCAGGATCATAACTTGGAAGACTCTAAGGCTGAGGATGCCAGAGCTTTCTGCTAGTAGGAATGCTGTTTTGATGGAGTGATAGATAGGGGGCTGTGTATCTGAAGCATGGGGACTCTCTGCTAGGAGCTTCATCGCTGCCAGGAACAGTGTGTTTTGTGGTTCCGGGGAAGCAAGTGGGTTAATAATCCTTTCCATACAGGCCCTCCTAGACAGGAAAGGTATCCAGGGGTGAACGTATGTGAAATAGGAGGATACGAATGTCTCATCATTGCCCACACTTCCTAGATACGACGCCACAGACGGGTCAAGTTCAATCTTCTGATCCGGAAGTCTGTTCATTGAACGTTTAAACAGTGCTGAATCGAGGAAGTACACAGCAGGGAAATGATTATTGCTTGGAGAAGAACCCCCGGCGTATGTTGAGACCGTGGTGAGTTCATGGGTCCTTCCTTGCCTCTGATAGTGACATGGTCTTTGATGGCTGATACAACAACGTCAGCGGGCGAATCCACCTGTCGCAAAAGAGATTGTAGGTCGAACCGTAAGCAGAGAGAACAATGCGGCTTCTGCCTATCACACCGTTTCTTCAGGCGCTGACATGGGAGGCACGAAGGGCGCAACCGGGTTTGTGAAGTCTCATTCTGTTGACTCATATTGTTGCTTTGTAATGGAAATTATTGAATGCCCGTAGCCAGTTTTTCTCTGCGTTAGACGTCATGTAGTCTGATCACGTGTTGACGGACTCTGTGGCCAACGTACCATGCCGAAGTCCGATCGAAGTCATTCCAATGCCAAAGATTGCGAATAGTCTTTAGACTATATTATGGTAACACTAGATAATGATAAAGAATTGTGGATTCGGCACGATAGTGTCGGGATAAGCGGTACATATCCACTTATTCCGACTCCCCCGACATTCCCGACCGCTCCACATGTTCCGCCGAAGTCCGTTCTCCAGGCTGTCTAGATACATACAATTTGGCATTCTGATGACTTCCGAGTATTAATTGACTCTTGATTTTTTGAATGGTTGGGATCTAGTCTCCTGGACTTTTAGCCGTACAAGCGTATGTTACTTGCAAATATGTAGACTATCCAATATGTCAGCCTCCATTACTGAAATGCCAGTCTCAAACAGGTTTAACAGATACCTACCATGCAGCTTCGTCAAAGTATAAAGAAGCTGCTATATATCTCACTTCGGTGGAACTTGATTACGGCCATCGTTCCATCTTCACTATTATTCTCCCATCGTTAATACCTCAATCATCCACTATGAACTACACCGTCTTGATCACTGGCGCTAATAGGGGTACGTGTTTTGACGTGGTTTCTTCTTCTTCTTGGTTGACTCTGATAATGTAGGCATTGGTAAAGCTCTCTTGCAGCTCTATCTCGGTCTCCCAAACACCACCGTGATTGTTGGTATCCGAGACCCTGGACACCCTTCTGCTGATGATATTCGACATCTTCCTGTTGCGGCAAACTCGCATCTAATCATTGTCAAGATCGACAGCGCTTCTTCCACAGACGCTCAAGCCGCTATTGATATTCTAGAGTCTCAACATGGGATCAAGAAGATTGACACTCTAATCGCCAACGCAGGAATCGCAAACTGGGCAGCCGCTGCACAGACAACTGTCAGTGAGCTAGAGGACCACCTCAAGATAAATGCCGTCGGACCTTTTGCCCTGTACTCTGCTGCTAGACGCTTGCTATTCAACTCCAAGACCCCCAAATTCATTGTCATCTCTACCGAGCTAGGAAGCTTTGGTTTAATGAAAGAACGGCCTTTGCCGGCTATTGCTTATGGAGCCTCCAAGGTGGCAGTCAATTACCTCGTTGTCAAGCTTCATTATGAAGAGCCTGATTTGATTGCGCTTCCAATCCACCCAGGGTAAAACCCGTTTTCTTTTACTTGTTATAATCATTGCTGATACCTTCGCTAGTTGGGTAAACACGGACTCGGGTAATCGCCTCGCAAAGATTGTCGGCATGAATGATGCCCCCGTGACTCCGTCGCAAGCGGCTGAGGGGGTTTTTGAGCAGGTATAAATCTCCAGCTGTTTTTGTTGCACATCACGCTGATATGTTATGAAAAGATTGAGAAGGCTACCAAGGAGAAGACCTCCGGTCAATTTATTGACTTTAAAGGCAATGCTGTGTCTTGGTAATTGCTTTAAAACCAGGTCGCTGGACATGATTTCAGATCTAGTTTAGAAGGTACGGACGGGCTTTTAAACAGTCTACGACTCCTGCTGGTCGTTTTGGCGCTGCGTCGGGAAGAAGTTGATGTGAAATAAGATAGTTAGAAACATGCTGACAGATGGTAACAAATGCATATTTGTGACCGAGACCGTGCCATTGATGTTGAAGCTGTCCCACCAGTTCGCGGATAAGTCGATAGGCGATACCAAACAATCTCTGCAGGGATGCAGGCCCCATCTGCTATGGGGATAGAAAGTGATTGGCTGTATCACTTGGCAATGCGCGGTAGAAATTCTCAAGATGTTACAATGATTAATCACACAAAGACATCCTGTTCTGAATTTGACTGAGAACAATATTGGTCCTGAAAGAAAAATAAAAATAAAACATAAGTTGAATTTTAAGGACATTTAGTGAACCCCAAAGCTATCCTTGTTGGCAGACATTAAAAGTTGTGACGCGACGCGGGGTAGCTACCGTTAATCTCATTAATGATTGACGCGACTTTTCTAATGCCACCTCGGACCCTGAAGCCAAAATGATGCAAGTGACGAGTGAGAAATGATATGGCAATGTCAAAGCTCGAGAATCTAACAAACTGGCATTTGGTGCATATTTTAGTGCAGTTCGTTGGGTGCCAAGTCCAGGTTTTGACACGCAGAGGAGATGAGGTGGCAAGTGAACTGTTAAGTGCCTGAACGCGAAGCCTAAAGGCGGTGAAGCCCTCGCCACCTCATGTGTTTGTTGGCAGCTGGAAGTCGAGAGAAAACCGAGGACCTACCATTAAAAGAGCATCAGAATAAGTGTCTTGTGTGTAGCAAGACTGTCCAGCTTATTCTGTCACTATCTCTAACAGTCCCGTTTATTTTGCACACCGCCTAATCCATGCTGCGTCAGCGGGTCTCATTGCAATCTGGTTGGCTGTTCCAAGCGTGCCTGACATAAGATCTGCTTAGCTAATGGTGATCCGGGTCTCTGGAGAATTCTTAGCTTTGAATCTACCCGAGATACCTTTAAACCCGCGATCTGCAACAAACGAGTCAAGCTCATCAAACCAGAACTGATCTGACTACTACATTCGCTAGGTATGTCTCTTTTCTGGCTTCTGGGGACACCCTGGTACTGACTCTCTCCCTGCCCAGAACTACAACGGTCTGTCAGACCACCAGCCAAAAAGCCCCGCATCTCTCATCATGGGCGCAGCCGAGAGCAAGACTCCGCGCAGCGTGGCCACCAGGAGACGGCCTGGCCAAGCTCCAGGCGATGCAGGAGTTGGTAACGGCACTGACGCACCACGCGCTGGTCAGGCTTCGCGTGGTCTCAGACGGGCAAGGGGTGGTGACGGTCTTCGTGGCAGCTTCAGCCCAACAGGCGCTGGAAAGGGCCTCGACGTGAAGCATCAGCTGACTGAGATTCCCTTCGACGCTGAGGCTTTTCTGCTTGCCAAAGCGGCTCGAGCCAAGCCTGTGGATGCCGAGGCCAGTGAGACTGGCGAAGGTGACGACTTGGCTGAGCTTGAGTACGAGGGTACTCGTCCAGATGTCCCAACCGTTCACGCTCACCTCAAGGGCGTTGACAAAGCCTGTCGAAACGGGGACTGGTCAAAGCCTCTGCAGCGCTTCTTGACCAGACTCCAAATGGGCTCAAACAACCTCAGCGTCATCTATGACTCAGACCTCGCAAATGTGGGGATCGAGCCTCCTGAGAAGTCCGAGTCTTGGGTTGATCAGAGCGAGCCAGCCAAGTTCGCAGGCCATGTCTACAGATTCATGGGACGTCAATGCAGATCTGCCTCCTCGGACAGGCATCTCTATGTCCTCTACCACCCCGACCCAGAGTGGCATGCCGACTTCTACGACCTTCTGCAGGACAAGCCTCTACCAAGCAACTTCCTTGGTCTTTCCGATAACCTGGACGCCCTCGTTGCTTTTGTGAGGTTCGTTCGAAA
Source organism: Fusarium torulosum (assembly GCA_900312805.1). Lineage (NCBI taxonomy): Eukaryota > Fungi > Ascomycota > Sordariomycetes > Hypocreales > Nectriaceae > Fusarium > Fusarium torulosum. The sequence goes on from ONZP01000235.1 coordinate 129,796, forward strand.
GAGACTAGGAAAGCGTGCCAACACAGCCATGTTCCATCTTCTCATCCCCACCTCCCGGCCCATGTCCATCAGAGACGCTCTCGAGTTTCCTGATCTGGGTGATCTTGCCATTCACGGCGAGACTCACAACGGCAACAACTACGTATGGATCAACCTGCCAAATTACGAGAACTACCCAGCAAACCTGTTGCTGAAGCACGTCGAAAACGCCATTCGCGGAGACAGTGAGTGGAGGACAACAGCAACAGTCACCACAGCCCTTGGAGGCCTTTCAGCATCACTAGCTGGCGCAGCCTTCACTCTCAGAGTCAAGGGCGCACCGTTCCCGTCTCTAAAGACTTTTGGCATTGGGGCAGTGGCCAGCACCATTGCCGCAAGAGTCAGGGGCGCCGAGTACCTGCCGCTAGCAGTCCTCGGAATGGGCGGAGTTTGCACCATGATAGCTGCTCTGTCAGTGAACAGAGGTCTGAGCAAGAGAGTGCCCAGAGTTGTTGGAGGCACTGATACACCCAAGGAGCCCAAGCCTGAGCAGGAAAAGGAGGACTCGGCGGCCAGTGAGCAGGAAGAGGCCAAGGACGAATCAAACAAGGAGGAAGACGTCATGCCTGAGCCCAGGGAGGAGGAGGTTGTTCTGCCAGAGGAACCGATCAAAACGAAGGACGATTCAGACACCCAGTCCTTTGTGAGCAAAACCTCTGGCAAGTCCTCAAGCAAGAAGCACCGCCGAAGCGAGCGGGGCGAGCGAAGTGAGCGTAAACGCAGTCACAAATAGTCGATGTGTTATCGTTGGCAAGACAGAACAAGTAGTACACTGATGGCTGGTCTTTTTATGTGTATTGACGATTTCATTTCGAGTTTCATACGTTCTCGTGCAGTTTGCTCAAATTTCCCACCGTTATGGTAAACTTCTTTTGTTGATGAGTTAGAAAACGCACAAAGGTAGAACTTTAAATTGAACACATCACCTTCACTATGAAGCTACCATCATGACGTTGGTTGCTGGGATCATTAAGAGAAGCTGTGCAGGATCGGAAATATGATCGCCCCACAACCAACTGTCTCACTTGATAACCGAAGCTTCCGAGACCGGCGATAGAGGTCTAGAAATAGACCAGCTTATCCGATCACGCCGCGCTAAGCTGATAAGCACAAGGAATCGCCTACGTCACCGTCGGAGTGCCGGTGTAGGGTAATCACCATCAATGGCATGCATTGGCATGAACAGTCAGTGGTAATATGTCATTGATAATCTAATAACCACTCCAATCGAGGCAATTGAGTTCCTGGATAGGCGTTCAACCAAGGCGCTGTTGGCTTTGAACAAATAGTAATGTTAACAAGAAAGAACTTTTCAAATCATCCCTCACTTCCATTCACAAGAGTGAATCTAGCACCGTCAAAGACAGTGAACTAGCGGCTGTGCAGCTGCTGTTTCATCACTGTAGACTAAACCCGTTTTTCACCATCAATGTAGACGCTGAATACCATGACTACAATGACATCTCATTTGACATTTAACTATAAGAGGCTGTGTTCACCCGTCTTTTCTTTTGTGTTCTAAAATTTCATACTTTAACATTATTGACCTTTGCACATCGTTCGACCTATTTCAAGCATCAAATTTACAAAACAACACACACAATATGTGTACAGACGAATACAACGAACGACGCTGTTCGGATTGTCGCTCATACATAACTAGCTGGACCAACCACAATGACTGCCCCCGGGTTCGAGTCCGTGAGAGGTGCCAGAAATACAAGAGAACAGTTCGAGAACATGTCGGGCTCTGTGCAGCCTGCATAGCAAAACGCGAAGCGCAGAAGCAGACATGATACTAGGATAGTAACTTGTAACAAGAGCTATAATAGAAATTCAACTACTTTAATAATTGATAGTATTATTCATACCATATTAGAGCTAATTTCTCCTCTCTAGCGCTGTTGTTTTCAACCACAAAGCTGGTACTTTAAATTAATAGTTGTAATTTTTAGATCGTTGAGGATAAAGGTAATTGTGTAAAAGGGCAAAAGCATTTCATACTTGCGGTGTGTGGCAATAAAATATCAGCACTTTGAGGTCGAGACACATAATAACGTGACTATGGATAAGGCTGTTCCTTGCAGTTGTGGAATATCACGGCATAAACACTAATAAGCGAGGAACATGACCAGCCCCAAAATAGTTCCCGAAGCTGTGGCAGAGATACTCCTAGGCACAGACCAATCTAAAGCTGGGTACCAATATTTCGGCGGGATTGAACCTCCGTTTGGACTCAATATCGAGATTCTTTTATTTCGGTCGCTACGTACTTCGTGACTAGTCAGGCGGAGATGTGGATACTATGACTGTTGAGCCTTTCTCTTGTGCCGATGTTGCGACTGCTTGTGACTGTCAGTCTTTTACAAAAGCGGCCCACTTGGTGGAGCATCAAGCAACTTACCACGCGAGCTCACGTAACAGAACGGATCCGACCGAGCTCATCGCACGAGCATGGGCCATTATTAGATCTTTTACCGCATCTCTCAACCTTTTCCTTGTTAGGGTTGAGCTGACCAGGTCCGAGTTTCGGGATTGACCCTAGACAATCGACAATTACTGACAGGGGGTGTGGAAAAGTCCCATTTGTCATGAGCTTTGAATCATGATAATGAAAATATTTGTAGTAAGTGGAGTCAACAACGGCGAAAAGATGGATATATGGAATTGTACAAAAGACGGGAGGTTAAAGGCTTTAACATCTCGTACATAGATCGAGCAATAGAAACACAAGTAGTCCCATAATCTACATCTTTGCAATACCTACAGCATGGAGCAATTAATATCGCCCACCACTTCTCTCTCCTCTGCCCAGGTCTCTACAACAGACCTTGAAAGAGCTCCGGCTATGGCTACAGTAGCTCAACCGAAAAACGGCCCTGGCCCTGACAACGAAAAAGAGCTAGAAAGCAGAGACATTGAGTCAGACATTGGCGCATGGCTCTGCGTGTTTGCAGCCCTCTTGTTCTTGACCTCATCATATGGTAGGTATTCGTATTTATAGCGATATCGTTCAAGGCAGGGTCTAACATATTCTGTAGGATTTATGAATTCTCTTGGAACAATCCAATCATATCTTACCCACAACGAGCTGAGCGATTACACTGTCAGCCAAGTTGGATGGATCGCAGGAACCTATCTCTTCCTCTCACTAATCTTCAACTTCCAAATCGGCTCTATACTAGACCGCTACGGTCCCCAAATCCTCAGTCCAATCGCAGCAGCCTTTTCGACTGTGACCTTCCTAATTCTAGCGGAGTGTAAAGAATACTGGCACTTCATTCTCTGTCTCGGCGTCTTCGGCAGCATTGGAAGTAGCATTGGCGCCGTCACAGCTATCGGCGTGGTTGGCAAGCTCTTTACACGCCGTCGTGGTCTGGCCATGGGTATTGCTGTTATGGGTACATCTCTTGGTGGTATCATATACCCTATGATGCTGCGAGCTACCTTTGGCAAATTGGGCTGGGCTTGGTCTATGCGACTCGTCGCCCTGGTCATTGCCTGTCTCACATCACTTGGTGTGTTGTGTTTCCTCCCATTTCGCCGACTCACTGAAGGAAGACCCAATGTTCAACAGCCACAGGGGTTGAGTCTTGATTTGTCTGCCTTCAAATCCTTGAAGTTCGTTATTACTGCCTTTGGTATCTGCATGGTAGAGTTTGTCAACTATGGTATCAGTGGCCTCTTACCAACGATCGCGACAGGGGCAGGGTTTTCTGTCGAGGATGGATACACACTATTATCTATCCTCGGCGCCTGTTCTTGTCTTGGACGCTTTTCGATTGGATTTGTCGGTGATAAAGTTGGACCTTTCAATGCTGTGGTCAGCACCATGCTGGTCATTATCATCCTCCTCTCGACTGTCTTCATCCCATTCAGTACAACTTCAGCCCCTCTGATGTATGCCTTTACTGCACTTTGGGGGTACTGCTCTGGATCTTTCTACGTGCTTTCACCCCGTGAGTTCTCCTCAACACTGTATCAGCTATCTCATCTCTAATGTTTCATAGTGTGCACAGGGAAGACCTGTAAACCCAACGATTACGCAAGATTCTTCGGTAAGTCTGTCATCTGTTTTGTAAACACTGCTCGGGACTCATCAAGCGTGTAGGGTCTACCAATATGTGCGTTGCTGTAGCACTGCTTTTAGCCAACCCGCTGAGTGGGATATTGCTGGAGAAGCTGGGTGCTCAACTGTTAGGGTGTTTCTATCTCGCTATTATTCTATTGGCAGGTATTTCGCTCAGCATTGCTCGAGGACTACTGCTTAAAAAGTGGTTTGTTCTTCGAGAGAAGATTTGAGGTTACTCATAGTTTGGTGTTATTACGTCAGTCTGGGCTTCTGACAGTTAATTTTTAATATTCACAAGGCTACCACCATCAGAACCACTTAGGAAAGCACGATAAAAGCTTTCCCATAATAATAAACCTTTCAGATGATTTTATACCGTAATTGATTGTACCCAGTAAATGATTCTATTGTAAGATATGGAGTACTTCAGGTGCGTTCGTTTACTTCCTAATTAAGCCAAGCTTAGTGGGTCTAGCTAGAGATGAGCACTAACATCAGCCGACGCGGCAGGCATCAATTGGAATTTCAACCTTTTATCACAATAAAAAACAAGAAGGAGCTTCATTTTATGTTATTTTACCCACCTTTATATCAGATTTTGGTGTTGAAGTTTGCACCGCGATGAAAACTAAACGCAATATCGGTCCATTGGACAAGCGCAAGACGTTGACCCGCTGCCAATCGTGTGCAAGGCGGCGCATCAAGGTGAATGACATGTCCCCTGCACCTCCTGACTGCGGCTCACACGGCTTGAAAGTGTCAAGGTGGCTCTCCTTGCGAATACTGTGTTCGCACTAAGAAAAAGTGCGAGTCTCAGGTCATCCGATCAAAGGAAACAAAGTTTGTCAGCTGGACAACGTCGCCACAGCCTCTGCAACTGGCGAAGCTGTCTGTACAGGTCAACGAGCAATTTGAAGGCACATACTTGGGCTACTTCAACCTTTTTATGCAGGGCTGTCAATTCACTAAAGAATTCGCCAATTTTGGCGCTGACATTCTGCCTCTTATCCAAACATGCCCGCCCCTCAGAGAAGCGACAATCGCGATTGGGGCACTGGAAGCCAGTAGACGAGCAACCGTGAACTCCTCACGCGAACAACAATCACCGAATCAAGTCGCCTTCGAGTCATATGGAAAGTCCATCCGGGAACTCCAATCCTGGCTTCAGTCAGCAGACGCCCCCAGCTGTCAAGGAAGCCTCTGGTGCACAATACTGCTTACACTATTCGAGGTACGTCTGTGTTGTTGTATTTGGACTTGCCCAGCTAATCATTGTAAGTTGACCACTCAGATATCTGGAGACCAATGGGCCAATCACCTGTTATATGGAACTTCCAGAATGCTTCAGTCTTCTGTAACCTTGAGTTATTGTAACCAGCTTGACCGACAACTCATTGGAGCATTCCGTTTGCTTGAGGCGAATCGGGCTATCTTGTATGGGGTAGACACTTTTATCTCTCAGAAGACATGGTTGAAATCCTTTTCATGCTACGCCTTAAATCCAAGGAGCCCAGTGGAAACGATATTCGATCTCTTGATCCAAATTTCCTCCTTCAGCCTGAAGTATGTCTCAATCCACCATATTCTGTAACGACACTAATTCCGGACAGGTTCTTCGAACAAATAGAGTCAATGTCAGACATAATACAACCAGATCATCCTGAAATCTGTGCATTGGCCGCAGAAGGCTTTGTTTTCTTGCAGCGACTCGAGGATTGGTACAAAGTTACCATACCACGGATCGAAAGCCCAGATGCGTATCTCCAACTAGCGTTGGCAACTTACCATGCTCTGCATCTGTTTATTTATAAGAATTATACATATTACTCTTTTTGGGATAGGAGTGAAATACCTATCCTTGCAGAAGATGAAGCCAGGATACGTATTGCTGCTATAATAGCTTCCTTAACTGAGATCATTATTGACTCTAATATTCCTGGGATACTAACGCTATTTACCCTTCGAGTGGCCGGGGTAGCTGCTAGTGAGCCTTCGGAAAGAACAGCCATTCTGGGCTTGTTACATCGGATCGCGCAAAAAGGATTCGTGGTCTCACGGAGAATTAGTCTGGATTTGAGAGAGCTATGGGAATATGAAGGCTTGGGATCACTGTAATATAAGCTTGAAGAACAGAGTCTCGAGGTCAGCTAAGACAGAGTTCGGATAAAGAAGATAGAGACTGGTTCGAAACGACTCGCCGGCTATAAAAACACATTTCCAATCTCACCAACTGCGAATTGTTTCCGTACATTAACATTATCCTTGTTTACTAGACACTCTACTATCGATAAAGGAATACCTATGGATAAGACTGGGGAAAACCTCACCGCTGCCACAAACCCCTCTGACACCTCCATCTACTCTGCTTTAATATTAAAGAACTTCATAATAACTCGAGTTCGGAGCTGAGGGGCAAAGTAATCATAGCCAACAACAATACTGCACTCATTGACATACACCGTTACGGGTATTGCACCTTGATACATAATGCTCCACTAAGTCTGGTGTCAGCGAGATAAGTGCCATGTTTCTGAACATTGTAATACTTACTGCGGCAACAGGCGAAGAAATAAAATCTCTCTTGACAAGCCCCTGATAAACAGCCTCGGCCTTGACCAAGATGTCCTGGCCAAAGATTGGAAAGTTCGAGTTCACATATCCTCTCCAAACGTTTGGCTTGGTATGCTTGTGATCATAGGTAGTCAAGGTATTATCCACCAGACCAGACTTGGTGACATTGGCGTAGTTAAAGTGCGAGGTAGCTAGTTCGCCATCATAGGCTTCATCTACACGAACAAAGCCTTTAGAAGGAGAGTTTTCGATGTAGCCAGCCGTGATATGGGATAACTCGGCATTCCTAAACTTTGCCGTCAGTAACAGGCAGTATACATCGTATTGGGCAACGGACCACTTATGCTGTACAAAATGGGCTTTGTACTGGGATTTGATCTTGGGTGGCTTTGGTTGCACAAACTCGGAAGAGAACTCGTCCATGGAGGAGGGAAATGAAGGACATCGAGATAACGGAGAAGAGGCTATACCAGGAGCTATAGTAAGAATGGTAAAAAGAAGATTGTAGAAATACATTGCTAGGTAGTCTTGAGGGCTTGGGTGAGATTAGTATAAAAGTGATTGTATGTGTGTACTCTATTCTATGTGTAGATAATGTGCCTCTTTATATCTCAAGGAATATCGTGTATACTGTAGTGCGTTCGTTTGCTACTACTTTGGGTTAAGGCGATCCACTCGGCTTTTAGTGTGGCAGTGCAATCTCACCAGGTACAGAACCGAGTATTGGGTAACAAGCGCTCAATTACATCCTTTTTCGTCAACAGCTAAGAAGCTAACCGCTTTATTTTCACTCTGGAGTCAAAGCTCCCTGGCTGTAATCCTCTCGATCCCATATGCACCCACAGAACTCCGCCTATCGGAGTCCATCCGGAATAAGAAGGTAGCTTCATCAAACACATGTGGCTTTGCATTGGCCATTGCTGTGCCTTGGTTATCGTGTGGTGGTACGTTATCGGCTGACGATGTCTTGTCCCGAGTGCTAATAATGCGAAGAGTACGTAAAGGCTGATTTGAAATTTGATCAGGGCTGCGTCGACAGACACGCAACACTAATATGCGCATGATAGGAATTGATGCGGCCATGATAGTGACGGCACACTCAGCATTACTCCATATCACGATGTTCACTCGAGCCACTGGGAGTGGTCAATCTTGTTCCTGGGTTGTAGGGTGAATCACACAACTCACAAGTACGGTTCTTGCTGCCAAGCCCGAGCATACCAACACATTTAGCTGCAGCAGCAGCGGCGGCACTGATACACTATTAGTAGTAGAAAAGGTGAGATTGTCACCATTGGACTCACAATATACCAAAAGTCAAGGCAATCCCAACTCCGATTTTCTCACGTGTTCGCATCGAGAGTTTCCAAATTATCATCCAAGCAAGAATACAGAGGGACAGATCGACTACTCCGGAGAAGGCTGATTGAGGAGATTAGTAATGCCTCAGGCGGTGGGGGAATAAGGACTGACCTCCTGCAAATATGTTATAATATGTTGCGACGTGCGGATTCCAACAGCTTCCTGGAACAGTTGACCGCCAGACCTTTTCCGCAGGGGTGCATTTGATAAAAGAAAACACGATAACCAAGTTCATAATAATGTTCATCGAGACAATGAGGAACCACAGGAACCAGTTCATCCAACCATCCACTAGCCTTATCAAGGTCAGAGCAAATGATGTTTTGCTCCATGCTGCGGAAAGGACGGCGAAGAGACCATAGATCGTTCCAATGAGGCCAATTTTCGGTATTAAAGCAGGATCAACTTCTGTGATGTCCTTACCAAAACCAAGATGGACTTCGGAAATTATCAAAGCGCCAGAGATAGCAAAGCAGATCTAGTCAAATAAGCACGATGTTAACTAAGCTCAAACTCAGTGCGTAAAATACAGAACAGGGAGAAAAACGCAGACCTGATGTGGAAACTCACCCATGATGCAACCAGGACATGATCATCCCACCAGAAGCCTCGGCGGCGAATGACCTTGCAATACAGACGGAGGCCCAAAAATATGGCGGAGAGAACAATCAGCGCCGCAGTTTCCGCAATAATGATCCTACCGAAGCCCTTGGATTGTGGCATCGGGGGAAGCGATGACCACTACAACTTGGCTCCCACCCAGTCAACGTGGGTGTTTTTTCATATAAAAGATTTAAAGAGAACGGACAGTGATTGAGAGCTTCAAAAGTGGACGGAGCATCGAAAGGGTTGGGTAGGTGAACAACTCATGCAAATGTATTTGTGCTCGAGATGTTGAAGGATTATCTGTTACCTTTAGATTTCACGAAGAAAGTGGAGGAAAAGACGGGGAAATAAAAAGGGAGATAAAGATCAGCTGAGCCCTCTCTACTCCTTAAAAATCGTGCTAACATCCCGTTCCAAGCTAGTGGCTTGTGGCGCTTGGTAGTACTGTAACTAGAGTCAGTCGCGCCGAATGTTATTGGATAACTGTTCTTCAATCCCTTCAGCCAGTTTGGCTGTTCTTTAGTTAATAATAGTGAGAATTTGTAATTCCAGCTCTAAAAAAAGCAAAAATGTCTCTCAATTATACGGGGTAGAAGGTCGAGCATGTGTGCAATTTTACTGCTAATATGACACTGAGTGATTGACCGACTGAAAAAGGCTCTGAATTAACTAACACTGTCTTATCTGGGTTTGAGTCATTCACATGCGGTGTGATCGCTGATCTACCAGATCCGAGGACCCTAGTTTAAAGTTAAATCAGCCATAAACTTAAGAATCAATGGCATCTGCTCCCTGCGTCTTCGTTCCTGTACTTTCTGATAGGCTCGATACTAGGTTGCCTTGCCCCTGGCCTTACCAGAGAACCTGAACCAGACATAGAACAGTCCCATATGCCATAGAAAGATGTGGCAATTCGCAATATTCAACCGGCACCATTCTGATCTGGTCCTTTTCTGGAGCAAGTGCTGTTTTGTCCAACCTCACGTTCAATGGTTTTGCCAGACCCATTGCTAATTCTACCTCCCTTGGATCCTTGCAGTGACCATTTTCACGGATCACTTAAAGAAATTTGACCTTGGGTGATGAGCGACTCATTGAGCAACGTCGCGGCCTAGAGTTAAAAGCTTTGTTTTTTTCTGTGATGGACCTACCATATGAGACACAGTTGGTTCCAAAATCTCCTTTGATACTTATATTATACATCATGGGAATGAGTCGAAAGGTAAAGCAAAGGTGTTAAAAGCAGTCAAGGTATGTTATTTACCTTTATAAGTAACAATTCAAATTCAGTGAATGTAGCCACTGTAGCATTAGTATCTTCGAATGCTTTCTAATCTGTATAACCCATGACCTGTGTTTTAATTAGCCTATATATATTTGGTTACGAAATCTTGAAAACGACTTATGACTCAATTAGCAGTGGGCGGGCTTTTCTCAGTCATAAGTTCAATGAACTGGGCGTCGAGTCCTCTGAAGCCAAAGAAATGGCCTGCATTAGCATGCTTATTTAGTCTCTAGAATAAAGCATGTTGTCTTCAACAAGAGACTACTCCTATCCACGCCAGCTACTTCTTTCTTTTCAGAAACAGAAGCATAAGGCCTATGCCAGTCCGTGCTATGCAATGATTCAGCCCCAAGCCATTCCCTGTGCAATCCCGTACCTTTGACCAAGGGCGTTGTTGTTTGGGATTGTAACTTGGACTCCCACGACGTCATTTGGGGTCAAGACTAACAGCAGCTGGCTCGATCTTAACATCAATTTGGTACTGGCGTTTGAATGACAATGTACAATATAAAATGTAAATCTTTTCATCTCAGACAAACATAATATGTAAATATTTCTATGTTGCTCTTGGTTTTCATGTGCTAAGCACCGCGCATTTTCTCCAATGTCCCCACTTGTGACCGATTAATTGAATGGCGGTCAGCTTCCACTGCAGACCAATGATCAGATCAGGTGAGAATGGCTTCTATCCAAGTGGATATTCTACGTCGCTACTAGATCTTTTGCCATCTGCCAGACCAGGCATCTCCATGAGGCACCAGCACTAGGCTCGATTTCAGCAATAGACAACAGGAGTATGGGGCAATTCCTTGCGTGATCTTTTACGCCATGTACATTCTCGTCAGCAACATACGAGGATGGCTTGATCTTAACTCGTTTATGCAGTAAGAAAGTTGGTCGTAAAGGCTGTGATATTAACAGGACGGATACGAACGCCAAAGGTCAATTTAGGAAGGTGCTGTAAAGTCCTATATGCGATTATACGTGACCCCTCACCTATTTTAAATCATTTTGATACCACTATAGCTACTTTGTTCTATTTCTCTCATTGTTTATGTAGTGCTATACGAATGGCATATGATTACGAGCTTTTGCATATTCCGGTGTTCCCATTTGGGGCAGCATGGGCATGATGCGGGCAGCAGCACTGACTCAAACCAACTAACAAGAAACACAATTCATTAAAATTATTATATAAGACAGGTATCCTGACTACAGAGGCAAATGGATATTAGTATTATATAACTATCCAAAGAGCTTCAAGTTCTTCATCTTTTCCTCTACTTGCAATTATCTCTTCAAAACAGTACCACAATGCCAAATCTCTCTCATCTCTTATCAGGCTTGCTTATAGCCAGTCTCACATTCGCGGGCCCTATTGTTATTCCTGAACAGGGAGATGTCCTTTCTACGAGACAGAGTTCTACTGATGCATTTGACAACACTGTGCCTGAACTCAACGCCAGAGGCCCCAAGAAGCCGTTCTACGCGATTGCCCATCGGTGCAATGACATGGGTGCTGTTCAGCGCGCTGTAGATGACGGTGCCAATGCCATCGAGATGGACTTGTTTTCGGAAGGCAAAGATGGCTGGTGGGCCTCGCATGACGGACCAAGCAAAAATGGCAATAGAGCTAAAGCTATGTTCGACGCAATTGCTGGTCATCGCAAGGCCGGTAAGCCTATTACCTTTGTCTGGCTTGATTTAAAAAATCCAGATGCTTGTGATCCTGCGAAACCGGCAGAATGGGGATGTTCAATCGCTGCGCTCAGGGACATGGCGAGACAGGTCTTGGAGCCTCAAGGTGTACGAGTTCTCTATGGCTTCTATGAAAACGAGAATGGCAACGCATACCGCCTTTTGCGATCCGGCCTCACCGGTAACGAGGCTCTGAACGTCGATGGCAGATCAGCACCTCTGCAGCAATTCTTTAACGACAATGGGCCATCTAGCCTTCAGAAGCGTATAGCTTCCTATGGTTGGATGAGGCTCGGCGAAGGATTCGGAGATTGCACGGAGCCAGGAGATGCTCATCTGACATGTACTCAGCTACGTCAGGAGGTCGCCAGCGGTAAATTTGGAAAGGTTTTCAGTTGGACAGCTGTGGTTGATCAAGTGCAGTTGGTTCAAAAGCTGATGGGTGCGGGTATCGACGGTATCATTTATGGCTTGGATGGTTTCCCTTACGGCGGCAGCGCGACTCAAACTCTTGCGCAGATACGCAGCTCGCTCGCACAGCATGGCGGATACAAGTATGCAGGTATTGAGGATAACCCATGGTAGTTTATGTCATGGACATAGAGTGGAGACGAAAGTTCGGACTGATGCTACATATGGATGTTATTGTCTCCGAAAATCATTATGCCTACAACATATCTTCTTAACCTAGTGGATAGTACTAAATAAGATAGAGTTCTTATGGATCATGCCAATTTAGTAAGGCCGCCTTTTCTCTTGGATAACTTCCCATCGGACTATACACCCGTATCAAATTCGCTTTTGCTAGAACTTACCCTCGGCCTTTCGTCATCAAGCCAGACTAATAACTAAAAGTATTTGCGTGTTCCCAAACTCCAAAGACTCGATCTAGACTTGATGGCTTAGGGTTAAGAACATCAACTCCATTCCATATTGAAACCACTTCTCACTGATAATCAATTCTGAATTGACCAGTTTCAGGGTCGGCAGTTTGAGCACGAGAGCAATCACCAAAAAAACCGGGTAGCGAAAAGTCCCAAGCCCAAATATGCTTCTCGAGATCCTCCTCTGGACCATCGAAATCTAGCCAATAGCATTTGCCTCTGCTCTCCGAATCCGCGTTGAACAGCATTTCCCAAAAATTCAGTAAGTCATGCGTTGGTATTCTGTCCCAACCCCAACCACTAGTATATCAAGTCGGGTCCCAGTCATAGCCAACTGCTTTGATAACAGATTCGCCCCGGCAATATCCTTAAGTACCGCCTTATCGGCAACCAGCGCAAAAGAAAAATGAGGTCCATAGACCTTCTCTTCAGCTTCGGAATATTCTTCGAGGCAAACATTTCGTATAGCATAAACATCAAGGCCGTCAAGTAACAATAGATCTTGGCGCGGGACAAGATGGAATAGGTCTCTGAACAGGTTCAACTGGTGCATATAACGGGCCTCATTTTTGTAACGTCCGCGCTTCTAATCCCCGTTGGCTTCCCGAAGATCTTTATCTTCATAAACCCCAAGTGCTAGTTATATTTGCTACTTCAAAGCGTAGAGCAGATTATTCCAATGCCTGTCTGAGTCTGGGCTATAGTATGTACGGAAAATCATAAAACCCCAGTCACTGTAATATCTTGCGTTTTCCGGAGCGGATCGATTGAGTCCTTGGATCTTAGCCCCCGTTTCTTTTCGTGAGGGCCATGAGTGCTCAAACATTTCTGAAAGCTGGGATGCCATGTCGATTTGTGGCAATTTTGCTATTAATGTGGATTAACAAAAGATAGAAAGCTTGAGATTGGAAAAATTCCAACTAGATATCTTTTGTATTCGCTCAGGGGTTGCATAATGTGGGTCTAATAGAGTCCAGGACGAACAAGTATCGATCTGTTGCTATATACCCTTTCTAGAACTCAATTAAGAGATAGAGCAGACTGGCGAGAAAATTTAGGAAAATTCATAGTATCTCATGTATTAGGAGTATAAGTAAGAGCAGGAGATCCGTTGGAATAAAGCATTGGAAATAGGACTCTCAGATATGTATTTAGTATACTTTGTGGTAATTGGACTAATGATGCTTAATTCTAACTGAATGAATCATGTCCATGCCCTATATAGATACAATGAAGTACTACGACCATACTCTGCTAAATCCTACAAATAGATATAGCAGAAGGGCGAGCCACTGAGAGTATCGAGCGCGTCACCGATGGAGATCTTTTGTGCATTAACTCCCATGTTGAGGAGGTCGGATTTGAGGGCGTCTCTGCTGGGAGGCGTGTTGAGGATAGTGATAGTACCAGCAATGTCTTTAGCCTGCTTGGGGTGTAGAGCCTGCCAGATCCAGTAGATGCGGTCAACCATGGAGTGATGAAGGAAGAAGGCTGGATCATTTGGTGAAGAGAAGAGATCTGATGAGTCACCACCCATGACGAAGTGACCAGCGGCGTGAAGACCCAAAAATCCATCGGCGAATCGGCCTTGAAACTCGTCTTGCATGGCCCTGATGCTGTGCGAAGCGTCGCCAAGGGTGATGTTATATAGGTTGGGCAAGGTCATCCAACTATCGATGGTGTAGTGGCTCAGATCCCGACGGAGACAGCGAGGATTGTACGCAAGAGGAGTGGTGGTGGCTTTCATTCCATCCATACCAGGAGAAGGGGGACCTAGGTTGGCAGTAGCACCGGCGAAGGGGCCAGTCTTGATACAGCCACCACCACCACCACTGGGGAGATAGATATTCCCCTTTCCGGCGACAGAGCCATTATGCTTGACGTACTCTCCATCGCCACTCATACTGGTATCAGAGCCATCAAAGACGGGGTTAGTGGCAAAGCCGCCAGTCTCGAACCAATTCCAGTACTGCAGTTGAGTATGAGCTTGCAAGTTCTCTGACCGACAATTAGAGAGATATACTCACCGGCTGCGTGCCCTTGTAACCACACTCATCTCGAAGAGCCTTCTCGTAGGCCCAAGTAAAGTATCGATGCCAGGTGAAGAAGTTGCCCTGGGACAATCGTTAGATATAATTAACAGCTCGCAAATCATGACTCTTACTGTTCCATGGATGCTGAGGGTCTGATTGATGTGGACAGCGACAAAGTCATCATATCTGGTTCGTGCACCAGGTGCGAAAGTCGGGTCCGCCTTGGAGGGCTTCTTACGGAGGCATAACACAGCATTGATATATGCCTTTTTCTCCTTCTGAGAGAGTGTTTTCCTGTAATGGCCGTTATGTTAGGGTCATGTAGTGGGTTGAAGGCAGTCATTAGGTAATCTTACCAATCACGGCGCACCGCGGCGTTGGCGATTGTGCATTTCTTGCGGCTGAATCCTTTGCTGAACTGCACCTCGGTATTTTCCAATTGCAACGTCGCCTTGTTGTTGAGTTCCAGTAGAAGATCGCTGGCGGATGGCTCAGCGGGTGCGGCAGCGACAAACCAAGAGCTGCCTAATACCGCAGCGAGTATTCCAAAGGAGATCTGCATGTTCACTGAGTCTTTTTCGCAGCTGGTCTCGGTGATTGTGCAATTGAAAAGAACGGAGGATAAACAAAAAGCTAAAATAAAACGTTGAGCTGAGGTGAGACCTAATGCAGAAGAGCAACGGATAATCAATCGGCAAAATTATTCCGGTGAAGATTGAAACAGTATATCCAGTGGTGCAGGAGGAGGGTACGAACCGTATAACCCCTGCTACCGCCCGGCCGGAGCCAGCCCTATTGGCAATGTTGCGCCGCAGCTTTCCACTCATTGACGGAATTTGACAGGGCCAGTTCCGCCGGGTATGGATCCGGTATGCCGGACCGAAATATTTTATCACCTTAGCTAGGCACCATCGACTTAACTGGAGAGTAGGCGGATGGGATCACTATTGCTCGGCATGAACCAACAATATTCTTCACTAAAGTTATTCCTTGATCTAACTGCAATACATCCTATTGAGCGAAATTTAATCAAGTCCCCTGACTAGGGAACCATAAGCGGAAGATGTTAAGAATAAATTTTAACTGAACACATTCTGCAGCACACTGGGATACTAAACCCAGCCAACCCGTCACACATCATGCAAGAAACAACCCACAACCAACTCACAGCCAGCAACCCAACAGCTAATGATGGATTCTGGCTAATATGTATCCTGCTGTGGTATCATTTACCCTTAAAATAACTGGAACCTACCAGGTGGCAGACTTAGCGACCGGCTAGACAAGACCAACTGCTTTCCCATCTCGGAGTTCTGATACAAGTAGTCTTTTCTCTTAACCATTTGATATCCTTTTGTTCACGGTCCTTGGGCGATTTATCCCGCAATACTGACAAGATGCCTTCTCCTCCTCCATCATTTGTGGTAAACACAAACCCTGAACGGGTGGCAGAATCGCAGACGGCATTAATTGTAGGAGTCATCGCCACGGTGAATATGCTGGCACTGGCTGTTGTCGCCGCAAAGACATATACTCGTCTATTTATCTATAAGGCTTCTGGCGCGCAAGATGCGCTCATGGTCTTGAGTGCTATAAGTTTTCACAGTGGTCCTTGGCAGCTTTTTATCTCCAATCGTTGGCTGGCTGCGAGATACTCTAAGCAAAGTGTTTTCTAATCGCCTGATGCAGTGCACAGGGCTTGCAGGCACAATCATTCTCTTTTTGCAGATACCATACGGTCTGGGTAAGCATGCCGACACGATCGAGCAAACCGACCATGCCATCTTCAACAAGTACAGTTTCATCCCTCGCTGATAAGACAAAACTGTTGTCAAACATTACAATTTGTATCGGCGATATTGGATTAACGAGCGGTAATAGTGAGTTGACCACGCCGTTGCTGATTTTGAGGAACGCCTATATTTAAGGTTCGTCAAGGGGTAGAAGAGATACTTATTTCGGCCTTCCTTGGCTTCAATATTGACATTGGGTATGTGGAGATTCTATTATACTCCCTGGTTCGTATGGGGCTTCTGGGCATTCTAATAACCGAACCGCGTAGTATGGGATCTTATCGATAAGCCTTTACGCAGACTTAAGTACGGATACATAGTAGACCCCATAACTCATCCAATTAAATCCGCCAGCCAGTAACCGCGCGTTTGTATTCCAATCAATACATGCGAAACATATTCCCCAGCCAGCAACACGAATTATATCATGTCATATAATAACTTAGCATCACGACCTGTCAAAGCATGCACAGAGTGCAAGCAAGCAAAGGTACTCTCCAGCCATATTATATCGGGATAAAAACTGACAAGTCTAGCTACGATGTGATTCCAAAGAGAGGTTCCCCAATCCGTGCACACGATGCCACGCGAGACATTTATTCTGCACGGTTGACGCCGCCTTTAAAAGAACCCCAGCAAGAAAGTCAGTTTTACACAACGTCACCGCGGTTTTGCCAAAGTTTGACTAACCAGAGGGCAGGCGGCTGGAGGCTATGAGTAAGGAGCTTCAAGAGTTACGTAACCAAGGTCGCGGTGAGGATACAACAAGTGCGACGGAGTCCTCAGCCGAGACTGGCTCTTCGTCGATGAACGAGGAAGGTGTTGATGATTTTCAACTGTCGTCTTTCACGGTGGATTTAAAAGGCGTGCTGGTTAACTCCTCTGTCGCAACAGAGGCATTTATAGTGTACGTATATATCTTCCTACAACGTCAGAGTGGTGTAGCTTACCAAATCCAGCTTCGCAGAGTATATGCGTCCCCGACTCCCAGTCGTCGGAGCTCTCTCCGCCCAAGCAGCTTATGAGAACCAGCCTTTTCTCTTCTGGACAATTGTCGCCATTGTTCTATGCCGCCTGCCTGAGCAACATAACATAGCTTTATTTCAGCTTCTTCGGGGACCGTACGAAAGGCTGATTCAAGAGACTCTAATTGATGCCCCGCTGCCTCTGTTCAAAGTACAGGCTTTGCTGCTACTCTGCAATTGGCCACTTCCTACTGAGAAGCAGTGGAAAGACCCTAGTTGGCTCTATTGTGGTGTAGCTATCCAAGCTGCGAGATATTTAAGTCTTGATCGTCAGCAGACAATTCCTTCTTTACGCGTCATTGGAGTCACATCGGGGAGTATTCGATCCAGGATCAATACTTGGCTGGTGTGTTTCAAGGTGTCTACCTCGTAAGTTAGGCTTCAAAAGTATGACTGCGCAACAATTGCTAACATCTGCAGATTAAGCCTCCACCTAGGCCTCCCCTGCCCAATTGAGTCCGAACTTGACTTCTCCTCTATTCACGCATTCCTGAGGAAAGATACTGTTCCGCCGGCATATGCTCTCGAAGTTCGCATCCAACTCGTCGTAGCGAAATTCACCTCGTTGCTAAATCATGAACTGACAGACGGCACAAGCTCATCGTTTCTTCGACTATTCGATACCGAGCTCGATGCGCTCAAAAATGAAATGCCTCCCGATGAAGATGACAAGAGCATTGTCGAGTACGCCCTCCTAGATGCCAAGATACATATCTACACACTCGTTATTACCAAATTCTCAAACTATTCACCATCTCGACAGATCTTGTTGAGAACAGCGCGAGACATAGCACTGCGCATAGTCGACATCGGCACACGGGCCATCCGAAACAGCCCCATCAGTATAGAAGACACCACTGCTGTCCGGCGCGAACGATGCCAACCGAAAGATCGCCATAGATGTCTGGGCTTTTCCACAATCTTTCTTCTCAAGTTCTTCATCCGCCAGAATGCGGATCCACCTGAGGAGAAGCAAATTGTTGCTAACCATGTTGCAATGGCACAGACACTTTGCCGAGCCTGCACGGTTGATCCCAAGGATGAGTTCAGCAGGATTGCAAAGGTTTTTGAAGTCCTCGGACGAGAAGGGTCCAAAGATGAAGATAAGACGAAGTTGGTCCTGAACCATCGGATGGGTGTATCTCTGATGTTGGATGCTGTCAACACTGCGGGCAAAATTCGTGGACGACGTATGGAAATGCGAGATGGCGAGCAACGATATATTGATGAGGATTCGAGTCAGTCGCAAGAAGGCCATACGGATCTTGTTAGCCAGGTGGATGGAAACCCGGAGTTTGTCAAAAGCTTTTGGAGTGATCCTTACACAAGTTTGCTTCAGTTTGATCCGGCGTCGATTGAACCAGACTATTCTGCTACATGGTAATATATTTAGATCATAGAAGGCGGGCATAATGAAGGAATTCATAATAGGCCACTCTATTTGCGGTTCTAAAACGTTCAAGTACAATATAATACATACACAATTACTAAAGATGAAAGTCTGTCCCAGGAAGCTTAAGGCTTGCTAGCCCCATGTGCTCCTGCGATCCATGGATATCATTCTCCATAAATCCACCAGCCGATTTCTTCTTACCACACCGTACCCTCGGGATTGTAACCTTGAACGATACAGCAGGATCAAAGAACCCAATCCATATAATATCTTCCTCCGGAATTCCGAGAGCATCTGCCACGTTGTGCGGTGAGAGAAACCCAGAGGTTTTGACCGCTTGGTAATTGGCCTCTGAGGAGAACATTGCGTCTATGGTGATCTCGTATGGGCCGGCGTTTTTGGATCGGATAATATGGCATAGATCTGAGAGTGTCTGGGGCTTATGGACATGTTGGCTTGGGGTCTCTTTGCCAACATGCTGAGCACGATTAGGTGTCTGCTGAGCGGGTGTGTTGATCTGCGGCGCAACATGATGTTCTCCCCTGGTATGCATCGGAGACCCTCTACCGATTGTAGAGATTCGGCCTCTCAACAAAGAACCCTCGAGTGTACCATCGCTCACGTTAAGAGATAATCTCTGCTCATTCGGCTCCAAGTCCATTAAGTGATATAAAGAGAACTCAGCACAAGGCCCCAGCTCAATCTCCACAAGTCCACCAAGACCAAAGCCAAAGTTCCCAGCTGTGGCTTTTTGGCCTGGATAAGGAGCATGCTACGACATGTTAGCTGTGTCAAGGCTTACCGGGGTTAACCTACGATCATGCCAACTCTTGCCTTGGATGCAATACTGTTGGCCAAACGCTGCGTCGCCGCAAGAGCTTCTGCAACAATGAACAATTGTCCAGGTCCAGTTGGGGTAAACTGGTTTTTCCCGTACACGTGGAAGTCGAGCTTGTATTGACCTTTTATTTCGGGGTGCTGCTGGTCAACATATGCCTTAACCCGTGGGAGGAGAACATCGATTTGGGAAATAAGAATATCTGTGCATATTAGACACGCCCGAAAACTAAAAAGAGGAGATTCATACGATCTTTGACGCTGCCCATGAACATTGAGCGATAGCCCACGATGCGTGCAGCCTCTAGCTTGAGCTGATATGGTATCCCGTCGGTGTCCGACGAGCGGTAAATACTCCCTCGAACTCTCACAGACCTTCCATCGGATAGCTGCTCGTACTTGGAGTCTTGAAGATGGAGTGAGCCTCCGGGGCCTCGCAAAACATCAGGCCTTGTATTCTCGTACAAGGTATGAGCAGCAACGGATATAGGGGTACATATAGACTCCGGGGCTGTAGGTCTAACGTCGAATAAGCCATTCGCATAGACAGTAGCCACAGCACCGTGAGATTTCGGGAGGGCACATAGGCCTCCACATTCCAAGATCTTGCCCATGTGGTAGAAGCCGCCCAAACTAGACTGCAGTTCTTCAGTGCTGAGAGATTTAGACTGTCGCATTAGTTGGTACACGCAGTATGCGACATATGGAGCGGGGTCGTATGCCCTGCCGCCAATGACTACATTGAATTCGGGATTGGTGTTCATGGCGTCAAGGAAGGGTTCGTAACCCATCTGAGCTACAACTCGGAGTGATGCGTCGATTTCGGATTCTGATGCCGGAGGGACGCATGGGCCACACCCAGTTACGCGACCTTGTCTAAATCGCTCGAGGATGGTTGTTTTGTCGATATTGGAGAACAAAGATATCGTATTGAACAAGTAATCCCTGCAGGGCAAGTCAGTGGTTGTCGCTATACTGTGGCTTACGACAGACTTATTCCCTTCCTCGGCCGCAATCTCATTTAT
Source organism: Fusarium torulosum (assembly GCA_900312805.1). Classification (NCBI taxonomy): domain Eukaryota; kingdom Fungi; phylum Ascomycota; class Sordariomycetes; order Hypocreales; family Nectriaceae; genus Fusarium; species Fusarium torulosum. Next base: position 150,419 of record ONZP01000235.1, read on the forward strand.
GATCTCTTCCATAACCGTTACATGCTCATCAGTCCCATCTCCACCAGCAGACCCAAAGATAAGTGGTACGCGAAACTTATGCACCAGTCGAAGCAGCTTAGCAAGATCCTTGGCATATGCCTCGCGAGGACACGACATGGATCCTAGTGCAAGTTTCTGCGGTCCACTGTCGGTTGATCCCGAGTCAAGGATGATTGCTGTTCGGATGCCATTTTGTACAAGACTAGCGAGTTCGTGGTTGGTGAGGTTCTCGTCGAAGCCGTATCCCAGCATGCCCACTGGTGTAATTATCTGACATATCGGGTTGAGGTCCATGGTCGTGCAGAAGAATGTTATACCCAGAGTAGATGGTTTGATTGATTGGTTGTGATTGGACGAAGATGTCACAGTTGATCGGCGAGAGGCTGTGACGATGAGTGTTAACAATGTTTCCACCTTGAGTGTAACCAACAGTGTCTTCAAATATTCAGAAGTGAGAAATCTCGAGACCAACATAAATAAACAATTAACCAACGATTGCTTCTATGTGACCTCATCGCCCTTACATAGCCGTACAAACCCAACCCAGCACCTTACCCTGAAGCGGACTTCGCACTCTGGAGCGGCCATCGCAAAATCAACCCCGCAGATTGTGGATGCTTATCAGATGAGACGCGTTCGCAAACAGAGTCCGACGGACAAGCTTCACAGGGTTCTATCCCCAACGGATGATGACAGTCTGGCACTAGTAACTAGCGAACGGCAATTGGACGATATGCCGGGTACTTTAAAATTCGCTAGCCTAACATTGTCTATCTTGATGGTTTGAATATGGTGTTGACGGAAGTTTGTGACCAGATGGAAATTCTTTACAGGACTGAGCTCAACACCTTCGCGAGCACAGTACCACGCATAACACACATATCACTCTGGAATTAATTATCCGCTCTCATCTCATTCCAAATCTTCCTTTCCATATGCAAAAATCCTTCCGGCTCAGCCACGGAGCCCACCTCCGTGCCGTGCAGGCCCCTAGTCCGAGGTCCGTAGGGCTCACCAGCAGGGATCGGACGCCCAAAGATACTCCACTATACCACTTTTATAACCGACTGCGCCCTGTCAGCCCAAGCTAAGCTTGTTTCATTGTCGATCCGTCGTGGTGTGATTGGCTCTGCTGGTGAGATAGGGTCTCATCACCGCCTGAAGGATTCGAGCTCTCAGATAATTGCAACTCCACGATTTTAACGCCCGTAGGGCTTGGACAGGATGCGATCAACAGAGTCCGAGGGCCCCTCTTAAAAAGTGCGAGCTACTTTGATACTTTAATAGTAACTACATCTCACCTCAAAATTATCTCTTTCGCATTCGCATCCGTCAACAACCTTCTCTGCATTGCGTTCAATCCCTCGGACGCTGCAGACTTTTGACCTAATTTCCTTTTTTACCGCTATTTCCACCACCACCATGAGCTACCACGACCGCCACGACAGTGACCCCATGCCGGGTGATCTTCGTCCAGCCTATCACGAAATGGAAACTTCACGATCATGGCACACAGTCCCGCAACAGGACGAAGAGCTCAATGCTTATGACCCCTACACTTCTCAAATGTCCCTCAAAGATTCATTCACAAAGCAAAGCGTCAAATCAGAAGATGACGGCGATGAGCAATTACCGTTGAGAAAAGCACTCAAAAAGTACCCCAAGATCGCAGGCTACTGTCTGGCCATGACCATCCCCGTTATTGGATGGGGCTACGATCTTGTCGTAGTCGGATCTGTCGTCGGTGTTGATACCTTTGTGAACGACTACGGAGAAAAGATCAAGGGCAAAATGGATATCCCAGGGAACTGGCTATCTCTATGGATGGGTCTTCCACCAGCTGGTGCAGCATTTGGTTCTATTCTGGGTGGTTGGTTACAGAACAAAATCGGACGCAAGTGGACTCTTTTCATGGGAACAATGGTTTCTGTCGTCGCTATTGCCTGCATGTTCTTCTCTCATGTCCCCGAACCTTTGGCCACCAAGCGCATGCTTCTCACCGCTGGTCTTACCATCCAGGGCTTCACAGTTGGTGTCATCAAAGGAACGTGTGTTACCTGGGTTTCGGAGAACACACCAACAGCTCTCCGTGGATCCGCCATGGCTCTTTTCCCCATCTTCACATTACTCGGTCAACTCATCGGTGCACTCGTACTACTCGTCATCAGCGGCGTCGAAAACAAGAACGGTTATCTTGGTGCATTTGGATCGCAGTGGATTCTCGCCATTGGACCTCTCCTGCTCTCCATCTTTATGCCTGAGAGTCCAGCCCATTTGATCCGAACCGGCCAGGAGCAGCGAGCCATCAAATCAGCACAAAGACTATACGCCCCCAAGATCAATCCCTACAGTCAGCTCGAGAAGATCCGCGCCACTATCGAAGAGGAAAAGGCCAATACTGCTTCCGCGTCTTACTGGTCTTGTCTCAAAGGCACAAATCTCCGAAGAACACTCATCGTCGCACTAGCTGCTCTCATGCCTGGCTTCTTCGGATTGGAACTTCTTTCCAGTGCCAATGTCTTTTTGAGAAGTATGGGCATGGCATCGATGCCGGCAATGATCTTCATGACAGCTGGTATTGTTGCGGGAATGTTTGGTAACGCTATTGGTTTCTGGCTTCTTTCCCGCACTGGCCGCCGCAACATGATCATTTATTCTTTGGCCATAGCGACTCTCCTGTGGACCACCATGGGCATCACTGGATTCTGGACTGGAGAGATGCTCACTTGGGCTGCTGGAGGAATTATGATGGCTGTTATCGTTATTTGTGGTCTGGGTGCCTGGCCTGCGGGATACGCTGTTCTGGGAGAGACCAGTTCTCTCCAACTCCGTTCTCTTACACAAGCCCTGGCCAGTATTGCTGAAAAGGGTGTATCCATTATTCTGGCTGTAACAATGCCCCTACTTTACAGTCGTGACAGTGCCGACCTTGGAGCCAAGTCTGCATTCCCTTTTGCAGCTCTGTCTCTTCTCGGCACCGTTTTGAGTTTCTTCTTCATCCCTGAGATGAAGGGACGAAGTCCGATTGAAATTGATCACATGTTTGAGATGGGATTGCCGGCCAGGAAATTCCAGGGTTACAGGACTGAGAAACATGATGTTCAGGAGGCATCTCCTCTTGCTAGCCATGGTGTTTAAAGTGCTTGTCAAAAGGAGTTGAGGGGTCAGGTTGGGAGTTGGGTACATGATATACACACGGGCAATGCGGGGTTTTATGGTTCATTGGAGTTATAGTGTATTTTGATAAATTCGATTTGCTAATAAATACTTCCCTGGTGCTGGTATTCTCTTATCTCCGCACGTTCTGCTGGGATCATTTGTGTCATGTCAATCTTCCCCAATGTGTCATTCATCTACCTTGAACAACAACCAAGAGGTCAGACTCAGAAGTAAGCACTAGTGACTAGACGTGCACGTCTCATATGTCATTGGATGCCTACAATCCAATGCCTGGTGGTGCGTTGCCGGCTGCCTATTTATGTTCCTCAACCTTCGGAGCCGGCGGTTACTTTGACAAGCGGATATGAGTCATGCCGAACTCGAGTATTTATATATCATCGCGCATGCTGCTTAATGAAATACCACGACTGATTCGCAACTCCTGTTCTTTCTTACACGAGATTGCCTCCCTAGCCGTATTTTCTTCGCAATGTCTCAAGCTCAGGAGCCCTCCGGTACTCAAGAGTCTGAAAAGACCTTTCGAGGCTATAGTCATGCTCAGGGCGCAAAGTATGCCAAGTATCGCCGGAACTACCACCCCAAGCTTTATGACTCAATTCTTTCCTTCCATGAATCCGGCGGTGGCCAGTTTGACATCTTAGTCGACATTGGCTGCGGACCAGGCACAGCAACGCACAGTCTTGCTCCAAACTTTAAGACAGCTTATGGTCTCGATCCCTCAGAGGGTATGATCAGTACCGCCCGCTCTATGGATCAAAGTTCGAGCACTGGCCAAAACGTGATCTTTGGCGTTTCTACAGCTGAAACGCTGGGGTCGGATCTTGAAGACCCAATTCTAGATGGCACTGTCGACCTGATCACGGCTGCGACATGCGCTCACTGGTTTGATATGCAAGGATTTTGGCAACAGGCATCCAAGACTCTGAAGCCGGGGGGGACAGTGGCACTGTGGTCAGGTGGAACGATCCGTGTTGACACCTCGTTGCCCAATCATGAAGCCCTCCAAGCGGTAATTGACGAGCTTGACGTCACGCTCGAAGACTACCTGCTACCGGGAAATATAATGGTCAGAGATCTGTATCGCGATCTGGCCCTACCTTGGACTTTACCCTCTCCGGTATCTGCTTTCGACCCAGAGTCATTTATGCGTAAAGAATGGAACACTGGACCAGATGCCGAAACGCAGTTCTTTGCACACCAGCCGCCGATGAGTCTAGACATACTGGAGATGGCTCTTGGGACTGGTAGTCCAGTGACGAGATGGAGGGAGGATCACCCTGAGGCAGTGGGTACTGAGGATGACGTGGTGCGACAGGTTAGAAGAAAGATGGAGAAGATTCTTGCTGAGGCGGGTGAGGAAGAGGGTAAGGACATGGTCACCGGGGATGTAACGGGGGTTCTTCTCTTACTGAGGAAGAAAGATGCATAAGTTAGCGAAGGGGGGAATAGACACCC